>ML389398.1:0-12378 GCA_005239525.1 Nicotiana knightiana
TACTAGGTTAGCCAGCCCTCCTATCTCTTCTATCAACGGTGCCATTTCGATGTTCCCAAAGCGAAACACGGATCTTTACGATCCCAGAACAGGGTAGCAGCCTCTACTATCATTTTGTTAGGCTGGATTTCCAGAAGAGATGGTAGGTTACCCAAGTTTTTCCTGATGTTAGCTTTGTCGCTAGAGTGTATATCCTCCCACCAACTCAGAAATTGGGTGGATGTTGGAGACCATGCCGAATCTGGGGACTTCGGGCCTCATTTTTGTTTTCTGCAAAACAAATAGGTTAGGCCCTTACCCCCATCGGACTCGACTATTTAACGTCAATAATTAGTAGGAAGCATTTAGTTCTCCAAATAAATGCACAGAACGTGAGGGCGTCCGTTTGGGTTTAGGGAAACCCGACGGACTTTTGGATAAGGCTATCTTAAAAAGATATCGTGCGGACGACATTTTAGCTTGACTAAGTTTGACCATGATGCATGAAATAGTTTAACGGAGTAAGGTTTCTATGGGGTTTTAGACTGGTACCCTCAAGCGGACAACTCAAGGGGGAAAGGCACGGAACCGTTGACTGCACCACTGATCGACTAGTTTTACCGCTAATAAGCCTTTCCGAATTTAGGGGGTGAAAATATAGGAAGGGCGCAACCACTCATCAAGAGTTGCTATAGTATTTTGTTTGGCACGAGTGGAATATGAATGTTGAGCATGATTTATGCAATAAGTATTAAAACAAGTTGTCACGTACTTGCACGTTAAATAAAGTGGTAAAAACGGAAATAATGATTTAAAGCAGTTACAAAAGGAAACAAAGAGACATGTCAGTTACATTTGGAAATAAATACTCGAAGTAAACAATTAATTGCATGCAAAGGGAATGGAAAAGGGTGCAGGTGTTTAAAATAAAGGCATAAATTCACGAAACAATTTGAAATGGTAAAATCCTATAATCCCCAGCAGAGTCGCCATGCTGTCGCGCACCCTTTTCTTCCTCCTCCTCAGCGGAGGACCAGGTTCATGACATTGGTTGGGAAAACTCTTTCCTTTCGGGAAAGGGGGTTTGCATATCTTGGAGAGTCGTCACCTAACGATTTTAAGGGTGCGTTAGGGCACCTAAGGGGTTCAATTACAACTACGTTGCTAACCAGAGATTTGGGTAAGGGCTTGAAATTATCCTAAGGGGAAGGTGTTAGGCACCCCTCAGGATCCACAAGTGTGGTTCCCGGCCAAATGGTTTCGTGAATTTGTACAAATAGCAAATAACAAGTAAAGGCTCAACTAAGAGGGGATTTAAGTCTTAAGCATACAGGTGTTTAGAAAACCAGTAGGGGTAATTACGAACTATATATACAGGTGTCCTAGGTTTATAATAATATGGATCACATCAATGCAATACCCGGTAATCACTCCTCGAAGAGGGGCTACACGTGGTATTAGTGCACCGGTTATCATATCCATATTCTACCCTTCCCACCCCGTAAAGGTGATTAAAGCGCGTGTTGGTCACGGATTCTATTGCGTGCTATTACTCGTCGCATCCTATCAGTCCTGGAGGAGGTTAGGACTACTATCCTAAAAGGTAGGTACTAAGCAAACCCTCAAGTTTAAAGGGGTAAGATTCTAAGGCAACAAGCAAGGAACATATAGGACTGCGGTCAGTGGGAAACACATAGGAGCATATAGGAGGCTCAAATTTTTCCTCCGCGGATAATTCATATAATTAGCACGACTCAAACACATATAAAGGCAGTGTTGTTAATTAAGATCCTAAGACATGGTATCTAGGTGAACTCAGAGGATAAACAGATAGGCAGACTTGTTTTATAACTCAAGGAAAACATGCTCTTAATCAATTTGCCTACTGATTTAAAAGAAATACCTATTAGTGTTAAGCAACACACACAAGAGAGACAGATTTCTAATTTTGAAAAAATTAGTCACCTAAGGCTTGTCTAGGGGGGTACAGTGTATATTAACAGAATTATTAAAGGAATTGTTGCAAGTTATTACCTAAACATGTTGTTCTAGGTTGTTCAGAACACAGAAGCATTGCCAGTTATTCTTTAGAGAAAAACTAAGTGGGTGGTTATACTTTTTATACCTTAGTAATTAGACTAAATGTAGTTGAGCGATTAGGTCCCTACAATATGATATCTAATGAAAAGATAGAGATGCAGAATGATGCGTATGCAGAATTCCTAAGCATAATTTCTAAATGCTCAGTAATTACAGTATTAACCATGGTTTCAGAAGATGCTAGAGTGTAATTTATTTTAATGTTGTTTAGCCTAGGACAAGATTTCTAAGCGTACATGGCAGTGTGGAACATGACAGTAGAAAATACCATTTATTAGTAGGATTTTTCTATGCAAAAGTGAACATGCTGAAACAGTGGGCATGAGACCTAATAAACATGATTTCTAATGCGTAAATATGAACATATGGGCCTAAACATGATCTCTATTGCACAGATAGGATATAAAGTCTAATAGCATGATTTATATCCCTTTAATAGCTAATGCATGCGTAGCTACCCCTCCCTTTTCACTATCCATCCCCTGAGTTGTTCACAAATTATTAAAGGCCAGGGATTTATGAATTACACAACCAAAGGAAAATAAGAAGTTACTTCTATAGGGAGCCTTCAGTTAGGCCCATATCTTCCAAACCTCACTGCCTTATGGTATTGCATAGCCTTTTCATAATCCGGATGTGTCAGAGTTCCCTAAGGACTTCAAGGGCTCCCGCGCAGTGCTCACACCCAGACATAGCCAAAAGAATTAAACATGTGCAGTGTGGAAGTGCCAGCCTTGTGTGTCAGAGTTCAGAGGGTACTCAAAGGGTTCTCAAAGCAATGCTCACACGAAGGGGGCTGAACTTAAACTTCTAAGAGTGTGTGAGAGAGTGCTTTTATTTAAAAGGATGTAAGTAAGGAACAGTTTTGAGAAAGAGTGAGTAAGAAAAACAGTTTTGAAGAAGGAAATGGGAGCTTAAAATCACACAAGGACCAAGGATAGTCCAATAATCACAAACATGGGTAATGGGATTAGGGACAAATACAGAGCATGTAAGGGGCATACATAAAGCAGGCAGATACGCACACAGACATGCAATCAGGAAACTTGTAAGGGCGTAGAGGATCAGAGGGGTATAGTGCTAGGTTATATTAACACCTAAGGCCATGGTTAAACTAATGTGACAGTCATAGGCATGTAAGAAGTAGGTGCTAAGTGTATAGAAACATGTTGGTCATAAACAAATAAAGCCTAATTTAAACACGCAGAGGGGAGTTCAGGATCCTAGATATATGCTGAAGAATAAGTAAACAAGTTAGAAGCATGCTGAATCACAGCAGTAAAGGAAACATGTTGGTTTGAAGACTGACATATAAATTAGAACACACCAGTGAAGTGAAGAAAGCAATAACATAAACAGGAAAGTAGGAGAATGCACAATAGCTAGCCTTGGCTTGCAGCCGGCTAACCCAGAGTAGTAGTAATTAGCACAGAAGAGAGAGCAGAAAGTCTTTTAAATTGTGAGAAAGAGATTTTTTGAACAGATTCGTTCGTGTGTCTGTGTGTGTATGAATAGAGTATACATAGTTTTGAAAACTTGATGAAAAATAAGGAAAGGACCAGAATTAACCATTGATTGTGGGACTGAATATCAATCAGTACCAATTAACACAAGTATCCCAATAATCAAGGGAGTAATTCACACGGTCAATATTAAATAAGGAAAGAACCATATATAGCTTAGAGGAATATAAGAATAGTGTAAGTGTAATTGGCAATTAGGAATCCCTTAATTGAAGGGGTTAAACTCAAACGGCTAGTAGGTAAAAATAATAATTAAGGAAAGTTCTTATGCTTGTAACATGTAAGGAAGCAGTTTTACCCTTAATTCAAACATACAATTGAAGCTAGATTCAGAAAATATCACTTAAGGAAATAGCAATCAATTAACAGTTAATCAATTATGCAACAAGTAAGAAAACAAAGTTGGAAATAAGAACATCTCATAAGAAAACAGGGATTCAAAATTGGTGCTAATTAAGGGATGGCCTCATGTATCTAAGAAAACATGCAGAATCAGCAGAGGATATCGTGTGAAAAATCAGTATAGTACTACCCATAATCATTCAGGGATTCAAGACAGTGGTGATTTAAGCAGGGTGAACACGCAAGAAGCAGCAGAATCAAAGACCCAATAGCATAGTAAAGCAACAATCACAAAGAAATAGGGGTTGCTCATGGGAAACAGACACACATACAAATCGAAAGAAAAGACATGCTCAGCACAGTGTTAAAACTAAATAAGTCATGATTAAAAGTGATAAACGTTTAAGCATATGAGAAAAATCACTTAAACTTCAAGAAATCATTTGAAGAAAAGGTCTTCAGAAACCCTAAGTGAAAAACTTGTTCAAAAATGGAAAACCTTTAAGAAAAAATGTAATAATACTCGTAATAAACCCGGATCTAGTGTAGATTTAAGAGAATAGTAAGGTTTTTGAAGAAAACATGTAAAAAGCTTCATGATATACACAGATCTAAGACAGATCTAAAGGAATCGTGAAAATACAAGGGATTAGGGTTTTAGAGAGTTGAAAAAACAAGAAAAACCTTAAAGATGTCGCCAGCGTTAGCCGGAAAAGTCATGGCTCTTACTCAGATGGCCGGAGGAGGGCGGAAGATGGCATGAGGGACCATAGGTAGGAGTTGAACCACTCCAGGCTCGCCATGAGGGCCTTAGGGTGTCGTTAGACTGGTGTAGGGTGAAGCAATAACCAGGAGACAGTGAAAGAACGCAGTTTCCGGCGAGGGAACTAGCCAGAGAAGACGAAAAAACTCCATCGGAGGTAGAGAGATAAGGGAAGGTTCTAGAGAGAACCAGAGAGAGATAGAGAGAGAATGAGAGATTGGGAAATGAGGGGTTGGGGGGGTAGGTCTAGGTTTAATTATGGTAGGTGGGATCTGGGCCATTGATCTAATTTGATCAACGGCTCAGATAGATTTGGAATTGATTTGGGCCGGGTATGGAATTGATTTGGGCTGGGTATGGAATTGGGTTGTTAAAAATCTGATGGGTTGGGTTAGGATTAGGCTAGAATTTAAATATATGTGGCTAATTGTTAAACACCAATTAAAAATAGATAAATAATTAAATAAAAATAGCTAGTAATCATATAAAATGAAATTGATGCTAGATAAATGAAATTAAGGTAATTAATGAGTATAAAAAATATAAAATGAAATAATTATTGATTTAAATGGTATAAAATGTACAATTAGGCCATAGTTGCAAAGTTATTGTAATTATGGTCAAATAATGCCAAATTGGCTAATTTGTGAAATAATTAAATCCTAATAGGATTAAAAATGATATATTGACTGGGAAATATTTTGAAATTCTTTATAATACAATTTATGAATAATTATTGAATATAAAAAATACTGAATAAATTGGAAAAGGATTTAATAAAAATATGAAAAATCTCGGAAAAATACCAGTTATTATAAAGAGCGGTTTTGAAGGTGTATATACAAATTTTAAAATAATTTGAGAAAAAGTTCGGTATCAACACATGCAGCAAGAGAGATGTTCACGGTGCACGATGTGGAACCGACATCGATGCCTCCTGCATCGAAGGAGCCAAAGGACAAACGAACATCCAAGTAGCAATCACAAACTACATTCTCGGCTGCACGCGAATGGACGAATAAAGGACCTTGCCGCATCCTCGGAACGAGCAACTGAAACATATCGAGGCTCGAACGCTACCACAATTAAGGTACAACCCCCTCCCTTTCTTATTTACTTTTTCTACTAACTCATGTGTGTTTGATTGAGAGGAATCGAAGCACCCTCCATCTCGAAGACCTTAGATTTTAAAGCATGCGTTGCGCTCTTTTTCCCTTAGACCGAATTTATCCCAAATGGGTTTTACTAACGAGGTTTTTAACGAGGCAACATCCATATGCTGCCTAAGGAGAACTCATCAAGTATCCAAGGCTTATCTTCGATCAACCTCGAATTCTGGGGGCATCCCCCCGGGAGATCGCCTCCTCGAAGAAATTGAAACATTCCAAAGAGGGTCTCGACAAGAGAATGTTGTAACGGACCAAACGGTCGAATTAACCGTGTCCGCGTAGAATAATCGGACTCTCGAAGGTGAAAACATGTACGTTTATATAAAGAAATCGAAGGAGTATATATTATCATCAAAACGCTTTAGGCGGCAAAGAAGTTTGCTATTTTTACAAGAAACGACTCCAGGGCCAAAAACTCCCGAACACTCGGGGACTGTCATCAATAGTTAGTCCACCGAGCCATCTAACCTCGAGCTCGTAAGCCCTCCATGAGGCAACATTGAAAATATAAGCCCTCCATGAGGCAACATTGAAAATTTAAGCCCTCCATGAGACAACCTCGAGCTCGTAAGCCCTCCATGAGGCAACATTGAACCTGTAATCCCACCATGAGGAAACCTCAAGCTCGTAAGCCCTCCATGAGGCAACATTGAACCTGTAAGCCCTCCATGAGGCAACCTTAAGCTCGTAAGCCCTCCATGAGGCAACATTGAACCTGTAAGCCCTCCATAAGGCAACCTCGACCTCGTAAGCCTCCATGAGGCAACCTCGAGCTCATAAGCCCTCAATGAGATAACATTGAACCTGTAAGCCCTCCATGAGGCAACCTCGATCTCGTAAGCCTTCCATGAGGCAACATTGAACCTATAAGTCCTCCATGAGGCAACCTCGAGCTCGTAAGCCCTCCATGAGGCATTGAACTTGTAAGCCCTCCATGAGGAAACCTTGAATTCATAAGCCCAATGAGGCAACATCAAATTCATAAGCCCTCAATGAGGCAACACCAAATCTGTAAGACATCAACAAGGCATGCCTAAATTTGTAAGACCTTAAAAAGGCATAATCCCGATATTAAAGTCAAGGCTATATATTTGAACTTCTAAGACCCCTAAAAAGGCATACCCTCGATATAGACACCGAACTACCTCACTTGGGGACTAAAAGGCTACGGCCAAACATAAAGACCACGGTCATATCAAAAGGCTCCGTCCAAATTAGCGCGGCTCAGAGACGTCCGACTGCCGCCATAAAACTACAGGCCTTCAAATACTTCAAAAAGAACCGGTTAGTCAGGCTACACTCGGCATAAGCAAAAGAGCTCCGATCATATCAGCTCCAAATAATGAAAGGGCTTAGAAATAATCATCCTTCAAGAAAACAGCTTCGAAAATTCAGCCTTCGAGTGAACCTCCCGAGGTGTTCATTTGTTGTCACATATCGACTCAAAATCGAGGTTCTATCAATCCGTCAAAGAGTCAGACGAATACAAAAACTTCAAAGAAGTCTTTAACGAGGGAGAGGTCGCATCGACCCAATGCGTAAGAGCCCAAGGGCCAGCCTAAAGAGCCTCAGGGTCGATCTAAAAGAGCCTAAGGGCCAATGCATAATAGCCAAAGAGCCAGCTAAAAATCCTTCGGGCCAATCAAAAGAGCCTCAGGGCCGATCTGAAAAACCTAAGGGTCGACGAGCCTGAATCAAAATTTGACTCGAGGAATGAGCCCTAAGCGGTTAATTATCAGCTATTACCAATTGCTCATCAAGCACAAAACCCCAAGGGTTTAATTTCAAAGTCCAACTCATCATACTAATTATTGTCGAGCATCAAGATTCAGAACAAAAACAAAGACACAAACAAGTGGAAATTTAAATAAAGGAAAATCGAAAGGTTTCTTTTTTATATATGTAATGATGTAAAGACACATTTACAATGCTCTATGAGAGTCCTATGCAAAGAATCAGAAAGGAAAAGCTTAGTTTACTCTCGGGGACTTAGTATTTATTCCCCTCAGGGACTACGGCTCTATCGGCCTCCTGGGGACCGGCTCCATCAGCCTCCTGGAGACCGGCTCCCTCATCAGCCTCTTCCTTATTATCTTCGTAATAGGAAACAAGGAACTTGGCGTCGAACTCACGCGCTTTGTCCTGCTCTATCTCCTCCGAAAGGTCGAAGCCCCGAGCATGGATCTCCTCGAGGGTTGCCCTCCGGGATTTGCATCGAGAATAATCATTGATCAGCCTCTCTCAATCAGAAGCCTCCCCCAACTTCATACGAGCTTCGGTGGCATCTTTCAGATAGATGGCCACCTTCTTATCATATTTTTCTCGAACCTCCTTGGCTTTGGCTTCAGCTCGAGCGTCCACGACCTCGGCCTTCATTTTCAAAAGGTCTATTTCGAGCTTGGTAATCCTGCTAGTTTGAACCGAGTTGCTTCCTCAACCATTACGAAGTTGTATCTCGATGGTGGAGGCCTTAGCCAAAGCACTCCTTTCAGCCGCAACATGAGCACCTATATGTGCCTTCAACTTGTCGCGTTTGAAATTGGCCTGGATGATTTTGCTCCAAAGGCATTCCAGTGCCTCCATTTTTCTCTGCAACTGAGATGACGAAACATTAGTTTCCAAAAGTGGAAAAAGAAACGGATACTCCCTCAATATGAAGGTTACCTGCTTCTCGAGATTGCCCTCGTAATTTTGACTTCGATTCATCTCTGATCGAAGATGTATCAACTCTCTTGTCCTCTTATCACAAAGAAGTCTGAGAGATTTCTCCCCGTCCAAGGCTTTCCACAACTTAGCCTCACGGGAAGCAGCTCAGACTTGAGCTTGTCGAAGGCCTATGGGAAGGAAGGTTCAGTTAGAAGGAAAAAAAATATGAAGCTGAGAAGGCCAAAAGATCACCGAGGATCACAATAGAGCAGAGCAGCTGATCCTCCTCGAATTTTGAGCGTGCATCCACTGGTCTGGTCTCATCGGCCCCAGTTGAACCGCCCTGAACATCCTTCAAAGTACCTTCGAAGGGAGAAGAAGATGGTGGCAAAGGACCTTCGCTCATCCCTTCCCGTGGAACCTTCCCCCGAGGATGGAGACCTCGGGTTCAGCAGGCCCAGCTACCTCGAGACCTTCCTCAATGGTTGCATCTTCTTTGTGCGTCCGGGCAGGCCCTGCCTCACCTTGAACATCCTCGTCCACCGAGGATCCTTTCCTTTTATTACCTTGGCTTGGATCCGAAGCCAAAGGTCTTTCCTCTTCTTTAAAAGGGCATAGTCTCACTTCAGAAATTCACCAATACCTACAGCAAAGAAATTAATAAACATAAAGAGGAGTACTCTTTAAGAAAGGAACCATACAACACATACCATGGTGTTTTGCTTCCCATCTGCCCTTTGACAGATCTCGCCACTTGCGTTCATCATAGGTTGAACAAGCTGCCAGTTTCTGAGTGCGGTCCACTAGGTCGGGGACCTCGTATGGCAACCACGGGATCTCTACGGAGAAAGAAAGAAAATATTCTTACGGAGTCCGAATCCACTGAGAACAAAAAATGGCAAAGTATAGTGTATCACTTACGTGTAAAATTCCATTTCTCGAGAAACGACAGGAACTCCACAGGAATAATATCAACAGTCCTCACTTGGACAAACCGACTCATCCACCCTCGGTCCCCATCCCCATCATCACTGGCGATAAAGGGCCTGGTGGATCGACGTCGTAGAGTAACCAGACCTCGATAATGTAAAGGCCGATATAGTCTGAAGAGGTGGCTGAGGGTGAACTCGAGCTCGGCCTTCTCTGCAAAGAATCTTATCATCAAAATATCCGCCAGAACTACTGGTGGACCTGAGCCAAGGTAACTCGATATCTTCGACAGAACTCGAGCACGACTCGGTCGAGAGGGCCCAACGTAAAGGGGTACGTGTATACATCAAAAAACCCTTTACATGAGCCATGATACCCTCTTCCTGATAAAGTATCTGCAATATCACCTCTTTTCCCCATCCGCAGTCTCTCCTCACGGCCTCGAGGTGTCTCTCTTTTATTGATGAAATAAACCTTGATGCATGTTCTCGATGGCCTGGAACGTCGAGAGGTCTCTCTAGCATAAAGTCCTTCCTCGAGACGAAACAGTTTGAGGTTAGTGATCACACTCAACTATGTCTTATAGAAAGACTAAACGGGCGCTGCAAATATAATCTGGGGTATTACACCCAAAGTCGATCCCACGGTGAATTTTACGTATCAATTGAGTCTATAAAATACTAAACCATTACTTAATCACTTTTCTCAAGACTTTTGAATATCAATTGGTGATTTTTACTAAATCTAATAACAAATTAATAAATTAACAATTAACTAACAATATAATGTAATCAATGATAAATAAGGGTCTACGGTTATGGTTTCCCCCGTTGGTGAANGAATCTTACCTCTAAACCCTCGGTTATGACTTTCGTCTATACTCCGGGAGTGGTGTTGTTCAAGAAACTACCTAAATATGCACTCTCTCTCAAGTAGATACATAATAAATAGGAATAGTTAATCAAGGGCCCTTTCAATCAACTATAATAAGAACGTAGTTGAACAAAAAGAGATTAATCAACCAAAATATATTAATATCACAATGAATTCATCCCCAACGGGTTCTACCAAAACCCTAGACTAAAGAATTTAGCTACTCATGTTATTGAGAATCAAAACTAAAATAAATTGCATAATTGAAATACAAAGTAATGAATACTAGATGTAGAAATCGATGTTTTGGCACTTCAATGATTTTCTTCTGTTGAATCCTTTGAATGCCTTCCGAACCCCCTCAAATTTTGTTGTTTGGTGTCTATTTATATGTTTAGGGCGAACCCTAACCATGTAGGAGACTTCTATTTCAACCGGGAAACACTTAACTCATCAAAACTCGGATTTGGCCGAAACTGGGAACCCCGGGCGTTTGGGCTCTAACGCACCCCTAAGGCCAGGTCAGGCCTGGCGTTTGGTCCCTAACGCCCCCCTAACGCCAGGGGCTGTCTGGACTTATGGGGTAAACGCCCCCCTAACGCCAGGTAGGGTCAGGCTTTAGGGGGCAAACGCCCGGCTATCGCCCGGGTGTCTCCTTTTGCGTATTTTCGACGTATTTGCATCCCTTTAGCTCCGTTTCCATCTCTAATTCACCTACACATGAAATAAACTCCATTAAGCACATAAAAAGTGTATTTTTATCATTAACGCACCTCAAATGTAAGGTATATTACATAATATACTATGCATTTTAGTCTCGCATCAAGACCTCACACTTAAACTTTTGCTCGTCCTCGAGCAATCAAACTCCACTCATGTACACAACTTATTAATCAAACCTCTTAACACGTTATACCAAGAATATTTAGAACAGTTCAAACACAGAGATGTGACATCCTCGCCATAATAATCGACTCACAAATACCATTATTTATTCACAATTCACTAACTACTCTAACTTAGAAGTCAACAACATTACCTTTCCGTCATGAATCATGTGCCCTCACCAAATCAAAAAGCTAGTTCCTCACACAATAAAATTTAAGAACACTTAGGAACTCAANTACAAACTTTCCCACTTGCACCAAGACATCATCCAGAATACCCGACGGTCTCTTTACTGTCCTATCAGCAAGTTGCAACAGCATGGAGGTGGGCCTGGCTCTACCAATTCCCAGTCTTTTATAGATGGCCAGCGGCATCAGATTAATGCTAGCCCCTAAATCACATAGAGTTTTGGTGAAAGTCAAGTTGCCAATGGTGCAGGGAATTGTAAAACTCCCTGGGTCAGATAACTTTTCAGCAATAGGATGTGTCACCACTGCACTACAAGTCTGGGTAAGGGTGACAGTAGCTAGATCTTGGAAGTCAACTTTTCTGGACATCAATTCCTTCATCATTTTAGCATATCCAGGCATTTCTTTCAATGCATCTATCGATGGAATATTTACCTGTATCTGCTTAAGCATGTCCAAGAACTTCTTGTACTGTTCATCCTTTTGGTATTTAGCCAGCATCTGAGGGAATGGAGCTGGTGGTCTCTTTTTCCCAGAGATTTGGGAATTTTCTTTCTCAGCCACCACCTCAACCACTGGCTTCTGAGTCATCTCCACTTTTTATCAGTCTCAATCTGTGCACTGGGTTCTTCTTCATTAGGTTGCACTGTTGCCTTAGTCAAGGTTGCTGAATCATCAAATTCAACCTGCATGGGTATCAATGTTTCGGTTTGCCTGCTTTCATGAGCTCTTTCCAGATCCACATTTAATTCTCTGCCACTGCGAAGAGTCACTGCCATCAGCTGCCTTGGAACCTGGTCAATAGGATTTATCTGAGTATCTGCAGGTAATGTTCCAGGAGGTCGATTGTTCACTACTATAGATATCTGCCCCAACTATACTTCAATATTTTTTATAGCTGCATCATGAACATCTACTCTCTCACTGATTTTAGCATTTGACCCAATTACCTGCTGCATCATAGCTTCTAACCTGGC
>ML389399.1:0-10231 GCA_005239525.1 Nicotiana knightiana
ATATATACGTTATAGTATTACAGTGAAGTGTCTCTGTGTGTGTGTGTGTGTGTGTGTGTGTGTCTATATATATATATATATATCACGCTTTGTTGTACAATTTTAACTACATATATAGCATGTAGAATATATTGTAGTGTATTAATCTCTTGTATTACAAAAGTGTTAACAGATTACATTTATATTATTTAGATAGTAATTATAAAAGTAATTTTTAATTTTGACCAATGTTTACCTGAAAAGGGACCAACTTTGGTCGCTAACTATCCAGAAATTAAAATTAGCGACCAAAGTTGGTCGCTAAAGTTGAATCGGATTTATTTTATATTTTATATAATATTTAAAATAATAATATAATGGTTAAACGTTAGAACTGTGTCCCAGATTAGGGACCAAAGTTGGTCTCTATCTGCTTCCCCTTTTACAACGCCCATCTTTGGTCGCTACTTTTAAATTATATTTATTTATATTTTATAATTTTATTTAAATAATAATATAATTATTAAATTTATATATCTGGGTTCCAGATTAGCGATCAAAGTTGGTCTCTACTTTTTTCCCCTTTCAAGAACGACCAACTTTGGTCGATAAGTTTAAATTTTATTATTAATATTTTATAATTTTTTTAAAATAATAATAATTATTAAAATTTTATAACTGGGTCCCACTTTAGCGACCAAAGTTGGTCGCTAAATTCAACATTTCTTTGACCAAGAAGGTCTGACCAGTCCGGTCAATATTTTGACCAAATTAGCGACCAAATAGCGACCAACCTTGGTCGCTAATATATTTATAATTATTTTTTAATAATTTTCTTCAATTTAGCGACCAACTGTGGTCGCTTTTCCCGACAGACCAGTTTTGCTCGCAAAAGTTTGGTCGCTTTTTATCGAATTTTTAGTAGTGATTGAATCGAATGGCTTCCTCGAGTATACTTAGACAGTCAGTTGTTGAGAAGCTAATGAATATACTAAAGATAAATCCTTATTGTATTTCTTGAAATCTCTGATACATGTCCCAGATTTATCAAACTTTTATATTGCGTTGAGGTGCGGTCCTGGCTTAGATCAACGAATATACAACCTGCCCAGTGTATCAGATGTAGCAGCATTATGGCTAGAACAAGAAACAAACAATAATAGTTCGGCGTCGCATATTTGAATTCACACTCATAGTAACAAGAGCCAATTAGTTAATTATTATTATGGTTGCTATGATCCTTTGCAATAACCACTTTTATTTCCGTACGGTCAAAATGGATGGCACTGTGGTATTCAAAAGATTACACAACTTGGACATAAACTGAGAAAAAAGAGAGCTTACTATGAAAATAAACAACTTCCAAGTGTATCGAATATGTGTTCAATTGATGGACTACATGAGATAGAAGCTGAAGTTCTACAAAGCGTAAACGAAAAAGGGATATTGTTTCTTATCGTGAATACACTGTTACAAACTTCAAATGAGAGATAACGAAGAAAACAGAGTTATACATTCTGGCAGATTATTTCAACAATATTCAGTTGATGAATTCATAAAAGTAGAAACTCAAAGGTTAGATTTTGCCTCATTTAATCAAGATTTATTTCGAATTGAATGTAAGAGGACCAAAATCATATAAAGATATTTTGACAGTAAATGGGATATGTTGTGACACATTTAGAGAATCTGTAGAAAAAAGAGGATTGTTGCACTGTGACAACAACTTAGTTGAATGTATGTCTGAGGATGCCTACTATCAAATGCCTCCAATCCAAGAGAACTGTGCGAAGAATTTGAAAATTCAATGTCTGAAGACTTTAACAACTTAGCCAATATAGCAGCAAAAGATATACACCTTACTGCCTTGGATCACATTAATAATATACTACATTCTATGGGGCGTGATATTAACGAATTTAACCTTGTTCCAGAAACTATTAAATCTTCAAAAATAGCAACTGGAGCAAAGGAAGTGTATTTTGAAAGAAATATCATTGTGAGCGATGAAAATTTACTGTTACATAAAAAATTAAATACTGAACAAAAGAAGGCATATGGCATCATCCTCCAGAGAGTATTTTCTAACAAACCTGGAGCATTTTTTTATTGATGGTCCTGGAGGAAGTGGTAAAACATTCTTATATTGTGCCTTATTAGCAACTGTAAGATCTAAAAGGTTTGTAGCATTAACAACAACAACTTTTGGAGCTGCAACTTCGATCCTTCCAGGGGGATGAACAACTCATTCATGTTTAAAATTTTCGATTAATATCAATGAAAAATTCACTTGTAATATCAGCAAGCAAAGCTCACTGGCTTCTTTGATTTGTGATGCAAAATTGACTTTTTGGGATGAAGTGTCGATGGCAAAAAAGAACATGATTGAAGCTTTAGATTCTCTTCTAAAAGATATAATGGACACAAATATACTTTTTGACGAAAAAGTAATTGTACTGGAAGAGATTTTAGACAAACTCTTCCTTTGGTTTGAAGTGGGAAAAAGGAAGACTTCATTCGGGAAAGTATATTGAACTCCAAAATATGGAATGAGCTTGAAAAATTGCGAGAAAATATGCGCGCAAGAATTGATCCTTCTTTCTGTGAAATATTTGATGCGGATAGGAAATGGTATAGAAAAGACAAATATGAATAACAAAATAGAAATCCCAACATCTTTTATTGTTCCTTATATTACTGAAAGACAATCATTGGACATGTTATTCAAAATAATATATCCCAAGTTACATACATCTTTTCAAGATTCTTATTTTTTAACTTCCCGTGTTATTTTGACGACAAAGAATGACTTTGTTGATGAAATAAATGATATACTTATAACTCAATCTCCTAAAGATGCTAAGACATTTGTTGCAACTGATGAAACTGTTGAACCAAATGATCAAAGTCAGTTTGAGGATTTTTTTACATTCATTGAATCCTGCTGGTTTGCTTCCTTACAAACTAATATTGAAAAAAAATTGTCCCATCATATTATTACAAAATTTAAATCCTTGTGAAGGTTTATGCAATGGTACACTATTGATATGTTGCGATTTTAAGAGTCGTGTTATAAGCGCTCGAATTGCAAGCGGTGATTTTAAGACTACACATGTGTTTATTCCTAGAATACCATTACTATCTTCAGATGATGAAAAGTACCCATCCCATTTAAAAGAACACAATTTCCTGTACCTATGTGTTTCGCTAAGACGATAAATAAATCACAAGGACAAACATTAGATTATGTTGGAATTTATTTGCGTGAACCAGTATTTTCTCATGGCCAGTTATATGTTGCTTTATCAAGGGCGAAGAGTTCAAACTGTATAAAAATATTAATCCGATCACCTAGAACAGATAACAATGACGATTAGTCTACATATGACATAATCTATGATGAAATTATTCAAAAGCCCTTCTATAACTTTGTCCCACTTTAAGGAACAATCAATTTTCTTACTGATCGTAGAGTTTCCAATTTTGCACAGCAACTGGTATCGAGATGTGTCTGCTGCTATACATATGCAACTGGCGAAAACTGATTGAATTAGTTACAATTCTTTGCCAATAACTCATGTTGATACGAGCTGTAATTTTCCAAACAAAGTTTTAAGCTCTATTGTTCGAAACTTCATATATGTTAAAATGGTGTATAAACGTGTTGTTCTATGCAAATATTCAGTAATTGTTATGGAGAATGTATGTTTAGATTTGAGATTGAGTGATCGGTGCATGATAATTAGTAATGTAGTGGTGGTGTCCATGAACTGTATCATGTATCATGTGAAACGGAATGACTTCAGCATTTGTCTACTGTTTTCCACACCAAGAATGACAGGGATGATCCAGTAACATAATTTTGACACCTTGATTTAATTATACTTTTTTCAAGTGTTTAATCTAATACAATATATGAAAAAATAATATATAATTTTCTTCATATTGGGCCCGGGGCTATCCCTTCTAGTATTACTTAGATAAGTGCAGGAATTTTTTTTGGGTGACATTGCTTCTGATGGTGCTTTTACCCCTACCCATATTAGGCTTTTTACGGCGTCCAGTGAACACATCACAAATAAACAAACTTTATATATGCAAAAAAAAAAAAAATTTATAAGTTTTGGACAAGTGGGATTCAATAATACAAAAAAAACCTTAGCTAGCGTTTGGCCATAAATTCCCAAATTTGTTTTGAAAAATCTGATTTGGGTGAAGTTTGGTTTGAAGATGAAAATGTGTTTGGACATAGTTTTTAAAACATATTTCCTAAATTTATTTTGAAAAAATATGAAACATGACTTATACCCACAAGTTCTAAAAACTATCACCTATACCCAACATTACCATTATCAATAACATTCATTATATTATTGCAAACCATAGTCTTGAACATAAATAAGTTTGTACAAAACTATCATTTTTATAATGAATTACATGATACACTATTAGATGTCCGAGAAGATGAAGCAACATTGTTACAAAATAATAAATAGTCGGCTCTTTTATAAAATAGAAAAATTTGAGGCAATTATTTGTCACGACCCAAAATTCAATAACGGTCGTGATGGCGCCGGACACCACTGTCAGGCAAGCCAACACTAAATAGTTAATCAAATTCTCATTTTAGTAGTTTCGAAATCATTTACTTTCATTACTTTAAACAGTAAATAATGAACTTCCACTGAGTAAACAAAAATATTTTTAACAAATTCGAATAATGGATAAATCCGATAGTCGTCCCAGAACCTGATGTCATAAGTGCATGAGAAACTTCTAAAAATTTAAAATGTAATATAATAACTGTCCAGAATACAAACTAGATAGAAGAGAAAATACAATACATCTGAAGGAGACTCTGCTGGATGTGGATCATCTCATAAGATGCAGCTCACCTAATTCCCTGTATCAACCACACCGTTGTGCCCACAAGGCCACAATCCATACATGTACCTGTACATCAAAATGTACAGCAAATGTAGTATGAGTACAAAAATAACGTGTGCTTGGTAAGTATCTCGTCTAACCTCGAAGAGATAATGACGAGAGGTCGACTTTGACACTTACTGGTGGTCAAATTAATAAAAGTAAATATGAAGCTAATCATGTAAAGACCTGGTCCGTTGTTATCTAAAAACCTGCATTTTTAATCGCTGTTATTGACTTGTCAAAGGTTGGTTATTCTGTTATTGATGTGTTAGAGTCGATAGGCTTGCAATCGAATGGTTGTAGAGTGAGTTCAGTCGTTTAGCCTTTAACGATAGCCTTATAATGGGAAAAGTCAACTGAGAGTCGACTTATTGGGAAACGACCCCGGAATATGGATTTTATGGCTCAGATAGCTTCATTAGGTGATTTGGGACTTAGGAGTGTGTTCGAAATATTTTTGTGATGTCCGGTGTAGAATTAGGCTTGAATTGGCGAAAGTTAGTTTTTGGCGATTTCCGATCGGGAGTGGAAAATAGGCTATCGGGGTCGGAATGGAATTCCGATAGTTGGAACAGGTTCGTAATGTCATTTTGGATATGCCTGCAAAATTTCAGGTTAATCGGAGTTGTTTTGGGTAGTTTCGGCATCGTTGGAGGATTTTAGAAATTTCTAAGTTCTTACGCTTGACTTTGATGTGATTTTGGTGTTGATGTTATTTTTAGTGTTTCGGGAGTGCAACTAAGTTTGAACGATCATATATGAGGTGTTGGTATGTTTGGTTGGGGTCCCGAGGGGCTCGAGATGGTTTTGGATGGTTAACGGGGAGTTTGGAATGATTTTTTTTGTCACTACTATGTTCTGTTGCTGGTGTTTTTCACACCTGCGGATGGGGAGCCGCAGGTGCAGTTCCGCAGGAGCAGACGTGGCACCACAGGTACAGAAGTTGGCTAAGTGAGGGGATTTCCACAGGTGCGGGAGGTCGATCGCAGGTGCGGAAGTTAGAGTCCTTGAAATTTTTCGCACGTGCGCACCTGGGATCCGTAGGTGCGTGTAAGTGGTCGCAGGTGCGGACCCACTGGGCAGAAGGTATAAAAACGTGCCTTCGCAAATTTTAGCCATTTTCTCAATATTTCATCCGGGTTTGAAGCTTTTGGAAGGGTTTTGAAGAGAGGATTCGATAGTTCTTCACCAAGGTAAAATTTTTGGACTCTAAACTCGTTTATATGTGATTAAAGGTCAGATTTATGGTGGAAATTAGGGAAAAATCAGTGTAAATTGGGTGATTAGTGCTTGGGATTAAGAATCTTCAAAATGGTGATTTGAGGGGTCATTTGGACTCCGAATTTAGTGTTCTTTATATGTGCGGACTCGTGAGATGATGAAGAACAGTTTCGTATAAAAATTTCTGAGTTTCGGGACGTGGTCCCGGGGGTCGGGTTTGACCAATTTCTGGATTTTTGAATATTTTTGATATATTTCGATTGGGATTAGTCCCTTAGCATATTATAATGATATACATCTGATTGTTGGTAGATTTGGAGCACTCGGAGGCAGATTTTAGAGGCAAGGGCACCGTGGAGTAGTGTATTAGCCGGTTTTGAGGTAAGTAACGCTTCCAAACTTGGAACTGAGGGTTCGAAACCCCAAACTATTTGATATTTGCTATTAATTAAGGTGACTCACTTGCCAAGTGATGGGCATGCGGGCGTTTACCGAATATTTGTAGACTGGCTCATCCCATGGCACTGTCTAATGGTTATATCAGGTTGATATTTGTACTGTGAAAGTTGTATTTACCTTGAACGAAATAGAAATCATGCTAAGTCTAAATGTTAAGGCTTCACGCGGATGTGTTCAGACCGGAACGGTCAATTATTGCTGTCTCTATCTATGATTATTGCTTTCATGTACTCAGTCCTGTTATAATATATATTTCATGCCTCAGTCTCGTAAGTTTCCATTTTGTTCTATATTATCATTAGTTTGGGTTGATTTTCATATGTTAGATCATTGTGAGTGAGACTGGAAGGTACTGACTGAGTGAGGCTTGAAGCCTGGTTTTGAGACAGTTATGAGGTCGGACTGCACACCGCAGCAATTCTAAAATCATGCCTTCGTTGGCTTGATATAGCGCTTGGGCTGAAAGGAGCCCCTCCGGAGTCTATACACCCCTAGTGAGCGCACATATATTGAGGGATGGATTTCCCTGGGCATAGATTTGTCCTAGTATTATGTTCCGTAGATGGATTTTCTCCGTGGTTATCATGTTCCGGAGATGGATTTCTCCGTGGGGGCTGGATCGGCCTTTTTCCTCAGTATTTGGTGACTGTGTCACTTGTGTTTATGTAATATCCGGGATGGACTTCCTTGGGCCTGAAGGCCGTATTCTAGTACTGGGTGGACCACCTTATGATAGCTTGATTAATGAGTATACATCATTCTTGATTCTATATGAATTCATGCTAGTATGCAGAGTTACAGACATATATTGATGCATCGTGTTTATTTCCTGATATATTACTGTCATGTCCAATTTATATACTGTTGTTTAAATTATCGGAGGTTTAGTCCGTCACTACCTCTCAGCCCGTAGTTTGGTTTCGTTACTACTGAGTTGGTGTACTCATGTTACCCTCTGCACCTTATGTGCAGATCCAGGTACACCAGATATGGCCACTATGAGTTTCTGGTTATGTTTTTTGGGCTGACCAATGCCCCAGCCGCGTTCATGCATTTGATGAACAACGTGTTTCAGCCTTACCTTGATTCATTCATTATTGTGTTCATTGATGACATCCTGGTGTACTCTCGTAGCCAGGAGGAGCACGCTCAGCATTTGAGGGTTGTGTTGCAGAGATTGAGGGAGGAGAAAATTTATGCAAACTTCTCCAAATGTGAATTTTGGCTTGGCTTGGTAGCTTTCTTGGGTCACGTAGTGTCTAGTGAGGGTATTCAGGTGGACCCGAAGAATATAGAGGCGGTGCAGAGTTGGCCCAGACCGTACTCAGCTACGAATATTAGGAGTTTCTTGGGTTTGGCGGGGTATTCCTATCGCTTTGTGGAGGGATTTTCTTCTATTGCTTCACCTTTGACCAGATTGACCCAGAAGGGTGCTCCATTCAGATAGTCAGATGAGTGCAAGGAGAGCTTCCAGAAGCTCAAGTCAGCATTGACTACAACTCCAGTATTGGTATTGCCTACGGGTTCAAGTTCTTACATAGTCTATTGTGATGCTTCTAGAGTTGGATTGGGAGAGGTTTTGATGCAGGACGGTAGGGTGATTGCCTACGCGTCTAGAAAGTTGAAGGTGCACGAGAAGAATTATCCAGTGCACGATCTTGAGTTAGCTGCCATCGTTCATGCCTTAAAGATTTGGCGGCATTACTTGTATGGGGTGCAGTGTGAGATCTTCACTGATCATCGTAGCTTGCAGTATCTGCTAACGCAGAAGGACATGAATTTGCGTCAGAGGAGATGGTTAGAGCTTCTTAAATACTATGACTTAACTATTTTGTATCACCCGGGAAAGGCCAATGTAGTGGCCGATGCTTTGAGTCGCAGAGCCGAGAGTTTGGGGAGCCTAGCTTACCTTTCAGCGGTAGAGCGACCGTTAGCACTTGATGTTCAGGCTTTAGCGGGACAGTTGGTGAGTTTGGATTTGTCAGACCCTCCGCGAGTGGTAGCTAGCATGCTTCCCGGTCTTATTTATTTGATCAGATTAAGGCATGACAGTATTATGACTGCCACTTGTTAGTTCTTCAGGATAGAGTTCGTCGGGGTGATGCCCAGGATGTGACTATTGGTGATGACGGAGTTATGAGGATGCAGGGCCGTATTTGTGTGCCCAATGTGGATGGTATTCGAGAGTTGATATTAGCAGAGGCTCACAGTTCACGGTATTCTATTCATCCAGGTGCCGCAAAGATGTACCAGGATCTGAGACAGCAGTATTGGTTGAGGCGGATGAAGAGAGACATTGTTGAGTATGTAGCACGGTGTCTAAACTGCCAACAGGTCAAGTATGAGCACCAGAGACCAGGTGGAGTACTTAAGAGGTTAGATATTCCGGAGTGGAAGTGGGAGCGGATCACCCTGGACTTTGTAGTTGGGCTTCCACGAACTTCGAAGAGTTTTGATGCTATTTGGGTCATTGTAGATAGATTGAACAAGTCCACGCACTTCATTCCTGTCAGCACTTCTTATACTTCAGAGCGGTTAGCTGGTATTTACATTAAGGAGATTGTCCGATTGCATGGAGTTCAAGTTTCTATTATTTCCTACAGAGGTACTCAGTTCACATCTCAATTTTGGAGGGCCATACTGAGGTAGAGTTGAGCACTGCATTTCATCCTCAGACCAAAGGGCAGTCGGAAATGACTATTTAGATTTTGGAGGACATGTTACGGGCTTGTGTGATTGATTTTGGTGGTTCATGGGATCAGTTCTTGCCACTAGCGGAGTTTGCATATAATAACAGCTACCAGTCCAGTATTCAGATGGCCCCGTATGAGGCTTTATATGGTAGGAGGTGTAGATCTCCGGTTGGTTGGTTCGAGCCTGGTGAGGCTAAGTTATTGGGCACATATTTGATTCAGGATGTGTTGGAGAAAGTGAAGTTGGCCGGAAGAGTTATGCGGACCGGAAGGTTTGAGATGTGTCTTTTATGGAAGGGGATAAGGTACTGCTGAAGGTATCACCCATGAAGGGTGTTATGAGGTTCGGAAAGAGAGGAAAGCTAAGTCTGCGGTTTATTGGTCCCTTCGAGGTGCTTCAGAAGGTTGGAGAGGTGGCTTATAGACTTGCCCTGCCACCCAGTCTATCGAGTGTTCATCCGGTATTTCATGTGTCGATGCTCAGAAAATATGTTGGTGACCCGTCTCATGTGTTAGACTTCAGCACAGTTCAGCTCGAGAATGATATGTCTTATGAGGTGGAGCCAGCGACTATTTTGGCTCGCGAGGTCAAAAATTTGAGGTCAAAGGAGATAGCTTATGTGAAGGTGCAGTGGAGAGGTCAGTGATCACGCTCAACTATGTCTTATAGAAAGACTAAACGGGCGTTGCAAATATAAATCTGGGGTATTAAGCCCAAAGTCGATCCCACAGAGAATTGAACGTATCAATTGAGTTTATGAAATACTAAACTGTTACTTAATCACTTTTCTCAATACTTTTGAATATCAATTTGTGTTGTTTAACTAATTCTACTAACAAAATAATCAACTAGTAATTAACTAACAATTTAATGTAAACAATAATAATAAAGGTCTAAGGTTATGGTTTCCCCCGTTGGTGAATTCTTTCTCCGATACTTCTTATAGCTT
>ML389399.1:10886-50418 GCA_005239525.1 Nicotiana knightiana
CATTAATGCGCATAAAATGTAAAGTATATCACATGTTAAACTATGCAATTTAGTCTCGCATCATTCAGCCAGTGGAGGAGGCTACTTGGGAGATCGAGCAGGAGATGCGGAGAAGATATACTCACTTGTTTGAGACTCCAGGTATGTTTCTAGACCCGTTCCAGGACGAACGTTTGTTTAAGAGGGGGAGAATGTAACGACCCGGTATGTCGTTACGTAAAAATCTGCATTTTTAATCATTGTTATTGACTTGTCATAAGTTGGTTATTCTATTATTGATGTGTTAGAGTCGATAGGCCTGAAATCGAATGGTTATAGTGAGAGTTCAGTCGTTTAGCCTTTAAAGATAGCCTTATAATGGGAAAAGTCAACAGAGAGTTGACTTATTGAGAAACGACATTGGAATGCAGATTTTATGGCTCGGATAGCTTCGTTAGGTGATTTGGGACTTAGGAGTGTGTTCGAAATATTTTGGTGATGTCCGGTGTAGAATCAGGCTTGAATTGGCGAAAGTTAGTTTTTGGCAATTTTCGGTCGGCAGTGGAAAGTAGGATATCGAGGTCGGAATGGAATTCCGACAGTTGGAACAGGTTCGTAATGTCCTTTTGGATGTGTTTGCAAAATTTCAAGTTAATCAGAGTTGTTTTGGGTAGTTTCGGCATCGTTGAAGGATTTTAGAAATTTCGAAGTTCTTAGGCTTGAATTTGATGTGATTTTGGTGTTTTTATGTTATTTTTAGTGTTTCGGGAGTGCAACTAAGTTTGAACGATCATATATGAGGTGTTGGTATGTTTGGTTGGGGACCCGAGGGGCTCGGGATGGTTTCAGATGGTTAACGGAGAGTTTGGAATGTCTTTTTTTGTCCTTGCTATGTTCTGTTGCTGGTGTTTTCACACCTGCGGATGGGGAGCCGCAGGTGCGGTTCCGCAGGAGCGGATGTGGCACCGCAGGTGCGGAATTTGGGTAAGTGAGGGGATTTCCGCAGGTGCGAGGTAATTGCCGCACCTGCGAGGCCGCAAGTGCGGGAGGTCGATCGAAGGAGCGGAAGTTATAGTCCTTGGAATTTTCCGCAGGTGTGATTCTACAGGTGTGTGTAAGTGGTCGTAGGTGCAGACCCACTGGGCAGAAGTATAAAAACGTGCCTTCGCAAATTTTAGCCATTTTCTCAATATTTCATCCGGGTTTGAAGCTTTTGGAAGGGTGTTGAAGAGGGGATTCGATAGTTCTTCACCAAGGTAAGATTTTTGGACTCTAAACTCGTTTATATGTGATTAAAGGTCGGATTTATGGTGAAAATTAGGGAAAAATCAGTGTAAATTGGGTGATTAGGGCTTGGGATTAAGAATCTTAAAAATGGTGATTTGAGGGGTCATTTAGACTCCGAATTTAGTGTTCTTTATATGTACGGACTCGTGAGATTATAAAAAACAGTTTCGCATAAAAATTTCTGAGTTTCAGGACGTGGGCCCGGGGGTCAGGTTTGACAAATTTCGGGATTTTTGAGTAATTTTGATACATTTCGATTGGGATTAGTCCCTTAGAATATTATAATGATATACATCTGATTGTTGGTAGATTTGGAGCACTCGGAGGCCGAATATAAAGGCAAGGGCACTGCAGAGTAGTGTATTAGCCGGTTTGAGGTAAGTAACACTTCCAAACTTGGAACTGAGGGTTCGAAACCCCAAACTATTTGTTTTTTGCTGTTAATTAAGGTGACTCACTTGCCAAGTGACGGGCATGCGGGCGTTTACCGAATATTTGTAGCCTGGCTCATCCGATGGCACTGTCTAATGGTTATCTCAGGTTGATATTTGTACTGTGAAAGTTGTATTTACCTTGAACGAAATAGAAATCATGCTAAGTCTAAATGTTAAGGCTTCACGCCGATGTGTTTAGACTGGAACGGTCGATTATTGCTGTCTCTATCTGTGATTATTGCTTTCATTTACTCAGTCCTGTTATAGTATATGTTTCATGCCTCAGTCTCGTAAGTTGCCAGTTTATTCTATATTATCATTAGTTTGGGCTAATTTTCATATGTTAGAGCATTGTGAGTGAGAGTGGAAGGTACTGACTGAGTGAGGCTTGAAGCCTGGTTTTGGGACAGTTATGAGGTCAGACTGCACACCGCAGCAATCCTGAAATCATGCCTTCGTTGGCTTGATATTGCGCTTGGGCTGAAAGGAGCCCCTCCGGAGTCTATACACCCCTAGTGAGCGCTAAGATATCGAGGGATGGATTTCCCTGGGCATGGATTTGTCCGAGTATTATGTTCCGGAGATGGATTTTCTCCGTGGTTATCATGTTCCGGAGATGGATTTCTCTGTGGGAGCTGGATCGACCTTTTTCCTCAGTACATGGTGACTATGTCACTTGTGTTTATGTAATATCCGGGATGGACTTCCCTGGGCCTGAAGGCCGTATTCTAGTACTGGGTGGACCACCTTATGGGAGCTTGATTAATGAGTAAACATCATTCTTGATTCTATATGAATTTTTGCTAGTATCCAGAGTTAATGACATATATTGATGCATCGTGTTTATTTTCTGATATATTACTGTCGTGTCCAATTTATATACTGTTGTTTGAATTATCGGAGGTTTAGTCCGTCACTACCTCTCAGCCCGTAATTTGGTTTCGTTACTACTGATTTGGTGTACTCACGTTACCCCCTGCACCTTCTGTGCAGATCCAGGTACATCGGAATTCAGCTCGGGTCAGTGAGTAGCAGCAGTTTCTTCAGAGTTGATGAGGTAGCAGCCGACGACCGTGATATCGTCTTCTCTTTCCTTTCTACCTGTCATATTTATTTTCAGACTATGTTAGTCATTTCTTTTGGTTGTATTAAGTATTAGCAGCTCATGACTGTGTGACACTGGATCCGGGGTTAGTAGGATTTGGTCTTTTGAATTTCATAAACTGGTATTCCCAAAAAAAAAATTATTGGAATTATTATTATTATTGTTATTGATTTCAGACTTGTTAAAAAGGGCATTATATGGGAAATTGTATTTAGTTAGATAAAATGAGTGGCTTGCGTGGTTCCACGACAGGCGCCATCACGACTCCGGAAATGGGTCGTGACAAATCATGGATGTCATGATTAAATAACAGATAACAACAGGAAGGCACGACTTCTTTCATAATTATAATTTCAGTTTCTGCCATTTCAGTTAACAACTTATATCTCAAGGCATTTAAGCGGTGCAAATCACAGAAAATACCAAGCAAATAGCATGCGCAAATAAATGTCGAGGTCGTACGACCCGATCTAACGAAATAATAAAATGTGCACTGCCAAAGGGTCGAACGACGTGAACCATAGATGCATCTATTAACCTGCCGAGGCGAATAACCCGCTCCCATGAGAGTAGTGGAAAGGATCACCCCGCTCGCGGAATATAATTGTGAGGCAGTTACATATAAACCTGACATGTTTTTCCTTAAATCCGTTTAAAAATGATAATTTACTTGGAATTCTTAAAATCTTGAAATGAATTCCCATCCAATACAAATAGTGCATATAATCAATTAACAATGTCCACAAAGCATGGTGTAGGCCTAAAACTACCTGGACATAATAGGAATAGTAAGTACGTACGGACTCTCGTCACTTCGTGCGTACATAGTCTCCCACAAATAATCACATACTATATAAGTTCACCTTTGAGGAAATTTCCCTTTTACAAGGTTAGAAAGGAGACTTACCTCGCTCCAAAGTTCCATAACCGGCTTGCAAGCCCTTCCGACGACTCAAACTGATGCACAACGCTCCGAAACTAGCCAATAATTATGAATACCCATTAATGTACGCTCAAATACGCATTATAATCCAATTTATAATAATTTCTAACCCTGATCAAAAATTCGATAAGAATCACCCTCGGGCCCACGTGCCCAGATTCTGAAAGTTTTCAGAGATAAACTTTACCATAACCTCACGAACTCAAATATATAATTTACTTTCAATCCCATGTCCAATTTCATGGCCAAAATCTAAAAATATAAATTTCTAAGTCTTCTACCAAAAACCCACAATTTCCACTAATTTCCATGTTCTAATCCATATATACTCATTTATTTTTACTCAAAATTATGAAGAAAGCACTTACCCATTCCATATGGTGAAAATCGCCTAAAAAATCGCTTCAATCCGAGCTTCATATCTCCAAATAAACTAAAAATGGACGAAACCTCGATATATAACTTCTGCCAGGTATTTACTCATTCCGATCACGGAAAATGCTCCGAGATCGCGGTGCACAACTTTTCTTAGCCCAAAATTTTTCCTTCGCGATCGCGAAGAACAAATGCCCAGCTCTTCCCGACAGTCTCTAGTATAATGCTCATAACTTTTTGTACAAACTCCAAACTATAAATGGTTTAACTTTTTGATTACAAGACATCAAGAGTTAAAACTTTCATTCTTTGATCATTTCCCAATTTCTTATAGGTTACAAGATATAAGCTGGCAAAGTCAGCCCTATGAAACACAATGCGATTTCCAAACTCTTCCCGGACAGGCTGTAGTATATCAACCATAAATCTTTGGACTCAACTCTAAATTCCAAATGGTTTGATTTTCTGAAAACTAGACACAAAGATATAGAACTTTTAGTTTTGGATCATCTCCAAATTCCTTATATATTACAAGTTACGAGCTTCCAAAATGGTCCCAGTACAGCAGAAACTTTCACGATTCACTCGCCATTTTATGTCATTTTACTCATTGCGACCAATTCCCCACGATCGCATAGCACACTACTATAGCCAAAAATCAGCAGCTAAAAATGGCCTAGAAATGGTCTGAAACAACGCCGAAACTCACCCGAGACCCTCGGGACCCCGTCCGTACATATCAACAAGTTTAAAAACATATCACAGACTTAGTCGACGCCTCAAATCACATCAAACAACGCTAAAAACATGAATCACACCCCAATTCGAGTCTAATGAAACTAAGAAATTCCAATTTCTACATTCGATGTCCAAACCTATCAAATCATGTCCGATTGAACTCAAATTTTGCACGCATGTCACACTCGACATAACGGACCCACTCCAACTTCCAGAATCAAAATCCGACCCTGATATCAAAATGTCCACTCCTGGTCAAACTTCTCAAAAACCTTCAAATTTCTAACTATAGCCAAATGACTCCAAAATGACCGACGGACCTCCGGATTCACTTCCGATTGCGCTCCTAATACCAAAATCACCATGCAGAGCTATTCCCAGACTCGGAATTCCAAACGAACATCAATAACACTGAAATGCACTTCAACCCAAATTCATAAAATTCTTCCAAAATTTCTGACTTCCACATCAGGCGCCGAAACGCTCACGGGTCATCCACAACCTGATCCGGACATACGACCAAGTCCAAAATCATCATTCGAACCTGCCAGAACCTTCAAATCCCGATTCCGAGGTTGTTTACTCATAAATCATACCTTGGTCAATTATTTCAACTTAAAGCATTCGAAATGAGAACTTTCTTTCCAAATCAGTTCCAAACTGCCCGAAATTCAATTCCAAACATACGCACACGTCATAATACCTGAAGTGAAGCTGCTCAAGGCCTCAAACTACCAAACGACGCGCTAGAGCTCAAAACGACCGGTCGGGTCGTTACATTCTCTCCCACTTAAATATACGTTCGTCCTCGAACGTGCTAAGAACTACACTGGAGTTGTCCAAAATCACTGTTTAACACTTCGTGCCCCTGCCCGTGCTACCACAACTCAGTTGAGCCCCTTTGCTCGATCCATTCTGAAGATATCCTCTTTCATTTAGGCAAAAGCCTTATAGCCAGCTCTGATGTCCGAAATCCTCTACCAAGCCTGTTTCCAACATACGAACACCGTATCAATCACCACACAATGTACCAGAACATGACTGCATACCTTTTGCTGAATCCCCACCTTGCGCCACTTCCTTCACAGGACCATAATAACATTCTCTGATCATAATAATCGAAATTCCACGAATCTGATTCTCCCAATGCATCTCATGACCTAAATACATCTTGCCTCAATTTTTTCATGACCGCCACGATGAAAGAGATGTGTAGAATTTCATAACCAACTGCCGAGTCAACATGTCATTAAGTATGTACTCCTGAAAAGAGCCATCACCTCATGCTGAATCAAATAATGGCATTTTCTCTTTAATACACTTTATATAATCTGATTGCACCGATCCTAGATCCAATAATTGTGTCTTACCCAGTACGAACTGCTCAGGCTGTAAGCCATCCCAGACATGACCAAAAGTCTCATATGATGCCACAATGTGCCAATAGGCAACAACTCGAGCATGATACATAAGGAAAATAAACTCTGGAAGGGACTACTCAACTCACGTACTAATATGAACTTTCCTTAGAAAGTGGGAACCAAACAACACAAAAACAGAAAATAGAAAACCATGCTCAATATCACACTGTTGCGGTGTGCAACCCAATCCAAATAACATACCCGTGGCGGCGTGCCACCCGATCCACACATAAAATTCACATAACTAGATACACACCAAGCTAAATTGTTCATTACTACAAATACTGAATATCGGTCACAAGCACGCTAAGCGCACAATACCATCCCTGGAGAGACATATAGCGCCAAAGCTACAAAACTCAAGCACAACTGAGGTGCGATATATGATCTAAATCTCACGAGCCATCATGCTCACATAACATCGTCGCTACGCGAAATCTCAACACATAAGAAAATTATTAAGCCGTTTCACAACTCACATGACACGATATAGTATCACATGAAAAAGCAGACGCCGAAATAAGATCCAACATTCTAATACTTCTCCGTAAGGAGTGCTATGCTGAAATGAACACATCTGGCCTGATATAGAGCCCATATTCATATTTAAATCAAAACACAAACCTCAAGCCGACTCTGACCGCACCGTACTGTGATGACCCAACGGGTCATTTTACGAATTTAAGACTCCATTCTAGGATCATTATCTTTAGACAGACTAATTTTAATTACCTCGATTTGTGTGCGTAGTCCGGGCATGAATTCTGAAAGTTTTTAGGAGAAAATATAAGAAATTATAATTTATGGAGTTAAATTTTGATTTTTAGTTGACTTTGGTTAATATTTTGAGTAAACGGATCTGGATCCATGTTCCGACGGTCCCTAGAGGTCCGCAGTAAAATATGGGACTTGAGCATATGCCCGGAATTCAATTGTGTGGTCCCTAGCTTTATAAATAAAATTTTGAAGAAAATTGTTGTGCTGGATCTTTAATGGAATAAAGAAATGAATTAATGTTGAAATCGTTGGTATCGGGCCCGTATTTTGGTTTCGAAGCCCGGTACAGGTTTGTTATAATGTTTAAGTACTATCTATGAAATTTGGGGGAAATAGGAGTTCATTTGACGTGATTTGGACGTCCATTTGAGAAAATAGTGAAATTTAAGTGTCCTTGAGAAAATCATGAGTTTTGAGGTTAAATTCGTAGTTTTAGGTTTTATTTTTGTTATTTGATTGAACGATCAAGTATGTATGATGCTTTTAGACTTGCATGAATATTTTGTTTAGAGCCCCCGGGCTCGGGTGAGTTTCAGGTAGGCTACGGGATGTTTTAAACTTAGAATTCTCTGTTGTTTTTGCTGTTCTGGTGCATAATCAATTTGTTCTTCACGTTCGCGATACTCCAATCGCAAACGCGTAGAGTAGAATTTGCACTGAGGTCAGTTTGTGCTATGCGAACGCATGGATCTGGACGCGAATGCGAATGCGAAGAATTGGGGGAAGACCCTTCGCGAACGCGACTAGGCCATCGCGAACGCACAGGGTTAAGTGGGTCTGGGGAGGGGACTTGTTTCCTTCTATGCGAACGCGGTCAATACCCCGCAAACGCGAAGGCCACTGGGCCTAGCTCTATGTGAACACATTTATTCCCACGTGAACACGAAGGCCTTTGGGCTAGTGCCCTCCGCGAACGCAGCAGGCCCATCGCGATCGCGATGAATGCCTGCAGCTATATAAAATCAATTTAAAAAATGGGTAGAATTTTTCTTCATATTTTCAAACTACAAAGATCTAAAGGCGATTTTCTTCACAAAATTCATCCCCGAAGCGTTGGTAAACAATTTTAAACTCTTCTCTTTCAATTACCCAATGTTTTTCATCACTTTTCAATCAAAAATTAAGAGTTTTCATGGGAGAAATTGGGGTTTGGGTAGAATTAGGAAATTTTGTAAAATCGAATTTTGACCTCGAATTGGGATCGGATTTCAAAACTAATTGCATATTCAGGTTCGAAGGTGAATGGGTAAACGGAATTTGGTCCAAACCCCAAGTTTGGACCAAGCAGGCCCGGGGTCGATTTTTAACTTTTTTTGAGAAAACTTAGGAAAACAAAAAGTTTTCAGTAAAATTAGTTCCTTTAGCATAAATTAATAATATTAAACTAATTATCATTATATTCGAGCGGGTTAGAGGAAAATTCGAAAGGAAAAGCAGTAATTGAGCAGTGAGTGGCCTGTAAATTTGAGGTAAGTGTTTGGTCTAACTTTGACCTGAGGGAATAGGAATCCCCAAATTAAAGAGTATGTCAATTTGCATGTGTGTAGTGTATAGGTGAGGTGACGACTATCTATGCACCACAAAATTACTTGTTGAACATGATCCCTTCCCCGTTTTCAATTTAATTGAACATGATCGCTTCCCCGTTTTCAATTTAATCCCTAATTTAATTGTTTTATGATCAATGATGCCTTCATGTATACTTGGTTCGTCAACTTGTTGTTAAACATTATTTCAAGTATTTTGATAGTGTTCCTTAGTCACATTGTGGTACATTTGGTTGAGCTGGTTGTCAATGTTACATTATACATTTCGGTTGGTTTCGCTGTGTGGTGATAATTGGTGAAGTTTCTGAACAATAGAGTTTCCTGTTTATGATAATTGATATTTAAGTATTGTGAAAGGCTTGGAATATGATTTGTGAAATTTTATTATAAATAAAGAGATGAAATATGATTTGTCTGGTGGGAGCGGGTTGCACGCCACAACAAGGAGTAATAAGGGTGGATAGGTGGGATCGGGTTGCACGCCGCAACAGGAGAAATAAGGGTGATATATATATAGGGAGGAGAAATAAGGGTGGACAAGTGGGATCGGGTTGCACGCCGCAACAAAGAGAAATAAGGGAGAATATTCATGTTTTACTGTTTATAAAATAAAGGATAGAATACTCATTGTTTTATTGTCATTATTTCAAATTCTGCTCTTACTGTTATTTAAAGTGAAACTTGTTCTGTTTACAATTGTTGAGACATAAATATTGTGAAGGGCTTTGAGTTAAATTGTGAAAATATATTTTTTTAAAGAGATGTGATTGTCTGGTGGGAGCGGGTTGCACGCCGCAATATGAGAAATAAGGGTGATATATATTGGGAGGAGCAATAAGGTTGGACAGGTGGGAGTGGCTTGCACGCCACAACAAGGAGCAATAAGGGAGGACATTTATGTTTTACTGATTTTTAAACACAAGGATTTGAAAACTTACTGTTTTACTTTACTGTTTATCATATTATGTACTTATGGTTGTTTCAAAGTGGAATTTGGAAATTTGGAAACTTATGTGAGATTTGGTTATAGCTGAGGCCTGGAAAAGGTGGCTGAGTTATTTTATTCATTGCTACAGATTATTGTTTTGTTAGGTTTATAATTTCCTTCTTGATTTATTATATATTGCTCGCATGTTATATTGTTAATGCCCCGCCGTAGCCTCGTTGCTACTTCGTCAAGGTTAGGCTCGACACTTACTCAGTACAAGTGATCGGTTGTATTGATATTACACTCTGCACTTCTTGTGCAGATCCAGGTATCGGCCAGAGTTGAGTCTCGATTAGTAGCTGAGTACTTACATGGAGACACGAGGTAGATCTGCTGGCGTCCGCAGATTTCTGGATTCTTCCCTTATTATTTAGATTGCTGTTTTATTTCATTCAAAATAGAGATATATTTATTTTAGCCTATTTATTTGTATTGCTCTTTAGTAGTTCATGAATTGTGACACCAGACCCTGTGTAGTTATACATTTTAGTAGTAGTTCGTGGTTTGTATCATTTTTTTCAAATATTATTCATGAAGTCACTTATTGGGAATTATCAGATTTCCTGTTTATTTTTTATTCTTCTATTGTGTTAAGTAAACTTTTAAAGGAAATGGTTAGTGAACTTCTAACATTGGCTTGCCTAGAAAGTATTGTGTTAGGTGCCATCACGATCCTGTGGGTGGGGAATTTGGGTCGTGAAAAGTTGGTATCAGAGCACTAGGTTGCTTAGGTCTCACAATTCATGAACAAGCTTAATAGAGTCTGAAGGATCGGTACAGAGACGTCTGTATTGATCTCTCAGAGTCTATAAAGTTAGAAACAATTTCACTTCTATTCTACTCTATCGTGTGAATTTATTCTATCATTGATGGTTGAACTCGTCTATTCTTGTTCTCTCGCAAAACTCGACAACACGCAATACATCTACAACCAGACAGGAAATGGAGCTCCAATGACAGCTACGATTAGGGGAAGATGCAGAGGCAGATCTCAATCTAGAGCTCGAACATCATCACCTATTGTAGGGCCTCAAATGGATCTAGAAGCCGAGGTTCTAGCCCAATCGGTACATGTTGGATCAGTTAGGTTCCAAAAGGATTTATAGCTACTAAAGTATTGCAGAACATGGGATCAAGTTGAAAGTAACGGGGTTGATTTACCTCGGCTGTGAAGTTTAACATTGTGGATTATCAGATGTTGTAACCTATGACTTCGTGCCAAAGGGGGAAGTCCACTGTCAAGAAATAGATTGCGGGGTCAGGTATTATATCGTTTTTGGCCAAGAATGTACAAGGCCTGAGATTTTGCAGGAGATAAAGCTGGGACTTGCGGTATGTACGCCTCCTTAATAACTCTATACTTCAGTAACAAAGGAGTTATATAAACAACGTTGAATCTACAGGAGGTCTACTCAGCGTGGAAGTTATGATTGTGGATTTTGGGGTAGCACAGCAGTGTTGGGTCAACATAGTAAAAGAAGGAATTGGCCATTGGTGTTTGCTGCAAGCCTACGAAGAGGGCGACCAGCCATTGCAACACCAACTACTTGGATCAGTTCTCACAAATGCTATTGATAGAATTTGTTTCTCAGACTCATTAAAGGACTCAATTATGATTGTAAAATTTTGTACGACTCATGGCAGGTTGATACTTTATTTCTGCTAGTGGTAGAAATTTCCTAGATGTTAAAGTGTGTTCGGGATGAGGAAAAGAGGAAGCTAAGGAGATGAAGAGCTTTCGAGGTTCTAAAAGATTCAGTAGGTTCTACTTTGCAACAACAAATTATTATGGCAGGGGCTCGGGCAACTGGCCAGCCCAGTCCACATATCTGATTACTCGGGGTGCTCCGATGGGTTCTTTTAATGCACCACCGCTACAAGATTCCTACAACGGTTATTCCAGTTATTTGGCATAAAATACGGTATGAGCAACCGAACACGCAAAAAAAAGGAGTTGGTATGAATGTGGCGATACTAGATACATTTGGAGAAAATTGTCCCAGACTTGGGGGAGACATATTTCATGAGAGACTCAGGCTACGTGCCTCATTGCAGTTACAACTCAACTTGCATGACCAGCCGGGAGAAGGGGTCGAAATGTCGAAGGTGGAGATCAGACTCCTAGAGGTGGAGACCCAGCCTGTTGATGTATTTTCTATGGTAGGGCTGAGGTCGCTACATCAAATGGTGTCATTACAAGTACAATTTCTAGTTATTATAAAGTGACAATTTCCGTAACTTGATTCGGTTATGAGTATCTAAGAAAGTCCTCCAAATATGCTCCACTCATGGGCGCGCTTCGTAACCCTGAAATCTACTTATGTGAATACTTATATTGAGAAATTCTATGGAGATAGCTATGTCTATCAGCATGTGTTGTGATTTTGCTTAATGGAAAATATTTAAAAGAAGAAAATAAATGTTATGATTGGCATGATGTGCATATTACTTGTGTTTCAGAACTAAGGACGAGATCCTCACATTTTAATATGATTTGATATGCTTAAATCGAGCTACGAGCCGTGGTGGAAGTTATATAAGGACGAGATCCTTTTGATGAAAAATTCTTGTGTTTAAATTCTCCCTTGTGAAATTAAAATTTGTACTATAGTACTAATAGGGAGTCATGCCTGTTAGGATTATTTGAAAATCTTTGTATAAAAATTATTTGTGCATAATTTTCCAAATTTGTGTTATAATTATTGAGCTTTAACCTACAAGGTAGGTGCCCGCCCATGTGGCGTTAAATGAGACACGTTAATTCGGGTAAATAATTATGAGGTCTTCATACATCGCATCTCGTTATCAGTATTGTGAATGGTTGAAAGGGGATTATTGTTGCGTTAAGTTATTTGGTGATTCTGTAATTGATTATGAACAACTATTAAGATCATATTGAACCAAAAGGGCGTTCCATTCAAATGGCCGGACAAGTGTGGGTTGACTTTCAAAAGCTCAAGATTGCTTTGGCTACGACGCCAGCGTTGGTGTCGCCCATAAGTTCAGGATTGTACACGTTGTATTGTGGTGCATCTCGTATTGGATTAAGTGCAGTATTAATACATGATGGAAAGGTGATTGCATATGCGTCTTGACAGTTGAAGGTTCATAAGAAGAATTATCCTATCCATGACTTAGAGTTGGCAGCCATTGTTCACGCATTGAAAATATGGAGGCACTATTTTTATGGTGTGCCGTGTAAGGTTTATACGGATCATCGCAATCTTCAGTATTTTTTCAAGCAAAAGGATCTTAATTTGAGGCAGAGGAGATGGTTAGATTTATTGAAAGATTATAATGTCACTATATTGTACCATCCGGGGAAGGCCAAAGTGGTGGTTGATGCATTGAGTAGGAAGGCAGTGAGTATGAGCATCAGAGACCCGGTGGTTTCTTCAACAGATAGAGATTCCTGAGTGGAAGTGGGAGCGTATCACTATGGACTTTGTTTTTGGACTCCCACGGACTCAGAGGAAGTTCGGCACCGTTTGGGTTATTGTGGATAGGCTGACTAAATCAACACATTTCATGCCAGTGGCAAGTACTTATACTTCGGAGCGGTTGGCAAAGATATAAATTCGAGACATTGTTCGCCTTCACGGTGTGCCCATGTCTATCATTTTTTATCGAGGTGCGCAGTTTACTTCGCACTTTTGAAGGGCAGTTCAACGCGAGTTGGGTACAGGGGTTTAGTTGAGCATAACACTCCATCCTCATACGGACGAGAAGTCCGAGCGTACTATTTAGATTCTAGAGGATATGCTCCGCGCTTGTGTTATTGACTTTCGAGGTTCTTGGAATCAATTCTTGCCGTTAGAAGAATTAGCCTATAATAATAGCTACCAGTCTAGCATTCAGATGACTCCCTATGAGGCATTATATGGTAGATGGTGTAGGTCGCTAGTTCGATCTTTAGAACTGGGAGAGGCTCGGTTATTGGGTACAAACTTAGTTCAAGAGGCCTTATATAAGGTCAAGATTATACAGGATCGACTTCATGCAGCTTAGTCCAGGCAAAAGAGTTATGCCGACTGTAAGGTTCGTGATGTGGCATTCATGGTTGGAGAGAGGGTATTACTTGGGGTATAGTCCATGAAGGGTGTTATGAGATTTGGGTAGAAGGGTAAGTTGAGCCCTAGGTATATCGGGCCATTTGAGATTCTTTGTAGAGTGGGGGAGGTAGTTTTTAGAATTGCGTTGCCTCCAGGGTTATCCTCGGTTCATCCGGTATTTCATGTGTCTATGCTCCAGAAATATCATGGTGACCCGTACCACGTGTTAGATTTCAGGTCGGTCCAATTGGACAAAGATTTAACTTATGAAGAAGAGCTAGTAGCGATTTTTGACCGACAAGTCCGTCAGTTAAGGTCAAAGATATATCCTTCAGTTTGAGTGCAGTGGAAGGGTCAGCCTGTTGAGCCAGAGGAAGTCCGAGTCGGACATGCGTAGTAGATATCCACACTTGTTTTCCAGTTCAGGTAATTTTCTATGTCCGTTCGAGGACGAACGTTTGTTTTAGAGGTAGAGATTGTGATTACCCAAAGAGTCATTTTACAAATTTAAGACTCCATTCCAGGCTCATTAGCCTTAAAAAGACTAACTTTAATTACCTCGATTTGCGTGCACAGTCCAGGCATGAATCCGAAAAGCCTTCATTTGAAAATTTAAGAAATAATAATTTTTGGAGTTAAAATTTGATTTTTAGTTGACTTTGGTCAACATTTTAAGTAAACAGAGCTGGATCCGTGTTTCGAAGGTTCCGAGAGGTCCGCAGTAAAATATGGGACTTGGGCGTATGCCCGGAATTTAATTCTGTGGTCTCTAACTTTAGAAATTAATTTTTGAAGAAAATTGTTGTGCAGGATCTTTAATGAAATAAAGAAATGAATTAATGTTTGAAACCGTTGATATCGGGCCCGTATTTTGGTTCTGGAGCCCGATATAGGTTTGTTATAATGTTTAAGTACTATCTGTGAAATTTGGTGGAAATCGGAGATCATTTGACGTGATTTGGACGTCTGTTTGAGAAAATAGTGAAATTTAAGTGTTCTTGAGAAAATCATGAGTTTTGAGGTTAAATCATATTTTTAGGTGTTATTTTTGTGATTTGATCGCACGAACAAGTCCGTATGATGTTTTTAGACTTGCTTGCATGTATGGTTTAGAGCCCCGAGGGCTCGAGTGAGTTTCGGGTAGGCTACGGGATGTTTTAAACATAGAATTCTATGTTGTTTTTGCTGTTCTAGTGCACAGTCAATTTGTTCTTCGCGTTCGCGATACTCCACTCGCGAACGCATAGAGTAGAATTTGCACTGGGGTCATTTTGTGCTATGCGAATGCGTGGACCTGGACGCGAACACGAAGCACTGGGGGAAGACCCTTCGCGAACGCGACCAGGCCATCACGAACGCACAGGGTTAAGTGGGCCTAGGGAGGGGACCTGTTTCCGTCTATGCAAACGCGGTCAATACCCTGCGAACACAAAGGCAAATGGGCCTAGATCTATGCAAACGCATTCCTTCCCACGCGAACGCGAAGGCCTTTGGGTCAGTACCCTCCGCGAACGCAGCAGGCCCATCGCGATCGCGATGAAGGCCTGCAACTGTATAAAATCAATTTAAGAAATGAGCAGAACCTATTTTCTTCATATTTTTGGACTACAAAGACCTAGAGTTGATTTCCTTCACACAAATTCATCTCCAAAGTGTTGGTAAACAATTCTAAACTCTTCTCTTTCAATTACCCAATGTTTTTCATCATTGTTTAATAACAAATTAAGAGTTTTCATGGGAGAAATTGGGGGTTTGGGTAGCAGTAGGGAATTTTGTAAAAATCAAATTTTGACCTCGAATTGGGGTCGAATTTTGAAACTAATTTCATATTCAGGCTCGGGGGTGAATGGGTAAACGGAATTTGGTCCGAACCCCGAGTTTGGACCAAGCGGGCCCGGGGTCGGTTTTTAACTTTTTTTTGCGAAAACTTAGAAAAAAAAAATTTCAGTAAAGTTAGTTCCTTTAGCATAAATTAATGATATTAAACTGATTATGATTAGATTTGAGCGGGTTAGAGGCAAATTCGAAAGGAAAAGCGATGATTGAGCAGTGAGTGGCTTGCGAATTTGAGGTAAGTGTTTGGTCTAACCTTGACTTGAGGGAATAGGAATCCCCAAATTAAATGCTATGTGAATTTTCATGTGTGTGGTGTATAGGTGAGGTGACGAGTATCTATGCACCACCAAACTACTTGTTGAACATGATCCCTTTCTCGTTTCCGATTTAATTGACTAGTTTAATTGTTTTATGATCATTGATGCCTTCATGAATACTTGGTTTGTCAAATTGTTGTTAAACATTGTTTCAAGTATTTTGATAGTGTTACTTATTACTTAGTCACATTGTGGTAAATCTGGTTGAGCTGGTTGTCACTGTTACATTATACATTTCGGTTGGTTTTGCTGTGTAGTGAGAAATGGTGAAGTTTCTGAATAGTACAGTTTCCTGTTTATGATAATTGAGATTTAATTATTGTGAAAGGCTTGGAATCTGATTTGTGAAATTTTATTATAAATAAGGAGATGAATGTGATTTTTCTGGTGGGAGCAGGTTGCACGCCGCAACAAGGAGTAATAAGGGTGGACAGGTGGGATCGGGTTGCACGCCGCAACAGGAAAAATAAGGGTGATATATATATAGGAAGGAGAAATAAGGGTGAACACGTGGGATCAGGTTGCACGCCGCAACAAGGAGAAATAAGGGAGAATATTCATGTTTTACTGTTTATAAAATAAAGGTTGGAATACTCATTGTTTTATTGTCATTATTTCATATTCTGCTCTTACTGTTATTTAAAGTGAAACTTGTTCTGTTTACAATTGTTGAGACATAAATTTTGTGAAGGATTTGACTTAAATTGTGAAATCTTGTTTTATAAAGAGATGTCATTTTCTGGTGGGACTGGGTTGCACGCCGCAATAGGAGAAATAAGGGTGATATATATAGGGAAGAGCAATAAGGGTGGACAGGTGGGAGCGGGTTGCGCACCGCAACAAGGAGCAATAAGGGAGGACATTATGTTTTACTACTTTTTAAATACAAGGATTCGAAAACTTACTATTTTACTTTATTGTTTATCATATTATGTACTTACGGTTGTTTCAAGTGGAATTTTGAAATTTGGAAACTTATGTGAGAATTAGTTATAGCTGAGGCCTGAAAAAAGTGGCTGAGTTATTTTATCCATATATATAGATAATTGTTTTGTTAGGTTTAGAATTTCCTTCTTGCTTTATAATATATTGTTCATAGGATATATTGTTAATTCCCCGCTGTAGTCTCGTCACTACTTCGTCGAGGTTAGGCTCGGCGCTTACTCATTATATGTGGTCGGTTGTACTGATACTACACTCTGCACTTCTTGTGCAAATCCAAGTATCAGCCAGAGTTGAGTCTCGATTAGTTGCTGAGTATTTACACGGAGACACGAGGTAGATCTGCCGGCGTCCGAAAATTCCTGGAGTCTTCCCTTATTATTTAGATTGCATGTTTTAGTTCATTCAAAATAGAGATATATTTCTTTCAGCCCATTTATTTGTAGTACTCTTTAGTAGTTCGTGAATTGTGACACCAGACCCTGGGTAGTTACACATTTTAGTAGTAGTTTGTGGTTCGTATCATTTTTATCAAATATTATTCATGAAGTCACTTATTGGGAATTATCATATTTCCTATTTATTTTAAATTGTTCTATTGTGTTAAGTAAACTATTAAATGAAATGGTTAGTGAACTTCTAACACTAGCTTGCCTAGAAAGTATTGTGTTAGGCGCCATCATGATCCCGTGGGTTGGGAATTTGGATCGTGACACATACTAGGCTAATAACCTTTCACGGATTCATTATAACCCCTTTTCCCATAACACACAAGAACATCCATCACAAACAGAACAAACTCCCACAGTCCACACCAATGAACCGTGCGCCATCCACGCATGATTTCTCTAGTTAGCGCTATTACCACAATCTTCACACTTGGTTTAAAACTTCAATAAATCAGGTGACTACACGTCACACTTATATAATACTCCCGTGGGATACACTCCCACGACCTTCCGCACTAGCTAACAAGTCAGCACATTCATACATTTGGCCATACTAACGCTGTAAAGCAAATCAAGAATCCATAACCAGGATGCAAAGCCTCTTTAACAAAACACTGATCTCAGGTGATGCTGAAGACAATACCAGCTTCCTTTAAACATTCAAATCCCTTTCCTGTTCATCCGAGCTCGTGACATTCTTGCTAACACCGAACCACAACCTTGATCCTCACTTTCAAATTCCATATCGCTCACTGCACCTAACATGCCAATATCCGATAGTACAAAAATTTCATCATAACTCATGAACCACTAATAGGGTGAAGACTTCATCACATAAAAACTTTTTACTTAACTCATTCCAAGTGAACCATAGTAATACGCGAGTGAATTCTCATAACCGTAGAACATGCAAATCCCCAAGTAGTGGTATAAGCCACCATAACCCTTCAGGGGTCCGCTTACACATAACAGGCCAAAATACTTAGATATTTCCAATAAAATTGATCACGGTTGCCGTCAAACCTCACACGTACCGTTACAAATCACATGCATAACTTGACAACGCTGAAGGAATTGATCACCGCCACCATTATGCCAATTCAACCATGGTTAACCAATCTAACTTCTTCTAATTCATCCTTAACTTGCGCTAGAGATAATAATGACTCCATTACTTGCATCAAAATCCTAAACCCGCACTCATCTTGAGTGATCCCATTCCACGAGACCACATCGTGTCCAAATCCATGAACCATTTCATACCCTCTTAGCACACACATTCGCATCTTCTACTAGTACACCCGTGCTAATAATTCTTCTACAAATCCAAAGTTATTTTTTCTTTTTCCTCCAAATGCTACGCTGCAAGTCGAAAATATCATAGAACATTCTGCGCCTCATATCATAATCCATTACAAAAGCTCGATTCTTAATCATACCGCGGGTTTGAAATCCTTAAGCACCGCGTTTTAACCTTTGAATTCACTAGGACCATTGTTAAGAGTCACCCATTCTGGCTTGGTCCTGAATATAATCAACTCCAAGGATCCACTGGCACATGAACACCCATCATAATAAAGCACCCGACTGAATAACTTCCCTTGTAAATTAGCTCTGTACGAAGCATAAATCCTGAATTTTTCGAAAGCCCGAACATGAGTCATTAAGGACAACTATAGCACACCTTTGTCAATTCCTTTGCTCAAATTACCACTTATGTTCTTTTCCCTTAGCTGTAATAACTCACCAATATGCTGATAACCAGAAGCCGCACAAGTAGACAACCACGCAATCCAATCATAGACTGTGGGGCTCTCCCACTTAGCTTGAAGCTACAATTACATAACCCTGATACCCACTAAGGTTCCTTCTTCCCCATTGGCATCAGCTAAAAGTCCAAAAATGCATTCCAAACTCGAAGTCATGTTGCACCTAAATAAAAATCCATGGGCCTAGTCGCTGTCCACCATGAATTTCCCAAATGGATTTAGACTTTCCTCAAGGCGTGTGACCATCCTACCATAGAACTCATATGTTACTTTGAAACTCTCCCACTTTGGTGCAACCCTCTCCTTTAAGCAATTCCTTGACTTCTACTTTTCACACTTGACCTTCTAGCAATTCAACCACCGCAAAACACCTCCCACATGTCCTTCCTTGTCCTTCGTCGCCCAATTGTTGACCCAAATCTGAATCCATCTCCATAACACCCGAACAAATGAGTTGCTAGCAACTCTAAACCTCTTAGAAGATCATCTTTCTCGAGCCATCAATACTAGAAGTACCAATTCGATTATGAAATTTCTACACTCCGTTATCTCTAACAACCGCATCTCACCATTTCACAATACCCTGCCCCTAAGGCAAATTGAAGAAGGCCATAGCATCGGTGAACCTTAATGCATTCAACAAGGACGATGACACCACATTACAATTGAGAAATCTACCGTTCTCAAAAATACCAAGCCTCGTTACTCCATTAACCTAAATCTGAACATTCCTAGTCCGACTGCCTTTCCTCCACCGAAAATAGAATATTGAAACTCTGAATCATGCACTTTGTAAAACCTCCCTTCAGGTCATTCACTGCATTGACGCCTAAACAAGCATCCTACCATTACACAAACACAGTGCGATAGAAATGCACGAATTGTAATAACAATCAATGCCAATTCTCAAAACCTTAGGTAATACTGATGCTGAGCTGAAACGACAGGACGACAATTATAGTCCAATCAAATACTCATGTAGAAACATTTTGCACCATATCTGTAGTACCATGATAATTCTTCGATTCCCAATCCATAACAAGCGCTTCACATCGTATAAGATTGAATATGAAAGAAATAAAGGTACAATCCTCAAAAGGATCAAATCGCACGATAAGGAATCAAGAAAGGAAGTGCTCTTAACAGCCCCGTAGCCTCTCGAAGATAAGTACAGAATTCCCTGTACCGATTCGCAAGACTCTACTAGCTTTGCCTACTAGCTTTGCTCATGACTCGTGAGACCTAAGGGAACCTAGAGCTTTGATACCATGTTGTCACGACCCAAAATCCAATAATGGTCGTGATGGCGCCGGACACCACTACCAGGAAAGCCAACACTAAATAGTTAATTAAATTCTCATTTTAGTAGTTTCGAAATCATTTTATTTCATTACATTAAATAGTAAATAATGAACTTCAACTAACTAAACAAAAATATTTTTAACAAATTCGAAGAATGGATAAATCCCATAGTCGTCCCAGAACACAGTGTCATAAGTCCATGAGAAACTTCTAGAAATTTAAAATGTAATACAATAACTGTCCGGAATACAAACGGGACAGAAGAGAAAGTACAATACATCTGAAGGAGACCCTGTTGGCTGCGGATCGTCTCATAAGATGCAACTCACCTAAGCCCCCGTATCAACCACGTCGCTGTGCCCACAAGGCTATAATCCATACATGTACCTGTACATCAAAATGTACATCAAGTGTAGTATGAGTACAAAAACAAAATGTAACCAGTATGTATCTCATCTAACCTCGAAGAGGTAGTGACGAGAGGTCGACTTCGACAACTTATTTCATAATTATAATTTCAGTTTTCGCCATTTCAGTTAACAACTTATATCTCAAGGTATTTAAGCAGTGCAAATCAAAGAAAGTACCAAGCAAATAACATGCACAAATAAATACCGAGGTCGTACGGCCCGATCCAACAAAATAATAAAATGTGCACTGCTGAAGGGTCGAACGGTACGAATCGTAGATGCATCTATTAACCTGCAGCGATGAACGACCTGTTCCCATGAGAGTAGTGGAAAGGATCACCCCGTTCGCGGAATATAATTGCGAAGCGGTTACATATAAACATGGCATGTTTTTCCTCAAGTCCGTTTAAAAATGATAATTTACTTAAAACCTTCGAATTCTTAAAATCTTCAAATGAATTCCCATCCAATACAAATAGTTCATTTAATCAATTAACAGTGCCCCCAAAGTATGGTGTAAGTCTAAAACTGCCCAGACATAACAGGAACAATAACTACGTACAGACTCTCGTCACTTCGTGCATACATAGTCCCCCACAAATAATCACATACTATATAAGTTCACCTATGGGAAAATTTCCCTCTTACAAGGTTATAAAGGAGACTTATCTCGCTCCGAAGTTCCATAACCAGGTTCCAAGCCCTTCCGACGACTCAAACCGATGCACAATGTTCCGAAACTAGCCAATAATTATGCAAACCCATTAATGTACGCTTAAATACTCATTATAATCCAATTTATAACAATTTCTAACCCCGATCAAAACGTCGATAAAAATCACTCTCGAGCCCACGTGCCCTGATTCCAAAAATTTTCGAAGATAAACTTTACCCATAACCTAACGAACTCAAATATATAATTTACTTTCAATCCCATATCCAATTTCATGGCCAAAATCCAAAAATATAAATTTCTATGTCTTCTACCAAAAACCCATAATTTTCACTAATTCCAATGTTCTAATCCATATATACTCATGCATTTAACTCAAAATTGTGAAGAAAACACTTACCCCATTCCATATGGTGAAAATCGCCTAAAAAATTGCTTCAATCCGAGCTTCATATCTCCAACTTCCAGAATCGGAATCGGACCCCGATATCCAAATGTCCACTCCCGGTCAAACTTCTCAAAAACCTTTAAATATTTAACTTTAGCCAAATGACTCCAAAATAACCTACGGACCTCCGGATTCACTTTCCATCGTGCTCCCAATACCAGAATCACCATACGGAGCTATTCTCAGACTCGAATTCCAAACGGACATCAATAACACTGAAATGCACTTCAACCCAAATTCATGAAATTCTTCCAAAAATGCTGATTTTCACAATAGGTGCTAAAACGCTCGCGGGTCATCCACAACACGATCCAGACATACGCCCAAGTCCAATATCATCATACGGACCTGTCGAAACCTTCAAATCCCGATTCCGAGGTCGTTTACTCATAAATCAAACCTTGGTCAATTGTTTCAACTTAAAGCTTCCGAAATGAGAACTTTCTTTCCAAATCAGTTCCAAACTTCTCGAAATTTAATTCCGATCATGTGCACAAGTCATAATACTGAAGTGAAGCTGCTCAAGGCCTCAAACTGCCGAACGACGCGCTAGAGCTCAAAACGACCGGTCGGGTCGTTACATTCTCTCCCACTTAAATATACTTTCGTCCTCGAACGTGCTAAGAACTACGCTGGAGTTGTCCAAAATCATTGTTTAACACTTCGTGCCCCTGCCCGTGCTACCACAACTCAGTTGAGCCCCTTTGCTCGGTCCATTATGAAGATATCCTCTTTCATTTAGGCAAAAGCCTTATAGCCAGCTCTGATGTCCGAAATCCTGTACCAAGCCTGTTTCCAACATACGAACACCGTATCAATCACCACACGATGTACCAGAACATGACTGCATACCTTTTGCTGAATCCCCACCTTGCGCCACTTCCTTCATAGGACCATAATAACATTCTCTGATCATAATAACCGAAATTCCACGAATCTGATTTTCCCAATGCATCTCATGACCTAAATACATCTTGCCTCAATTTCTGTATGACCGCCATGACGAAAGAGATGTGTAGAATTTCATAACCAACTGCCGAGTCAACATGTCATTAAGTTTGTACTCCTGAAAAGAGCCATCACCTCATGCTGAATCAAATAATGACATTTTCTCTTTAATACACTTTATATAAATTGATTGCACCGATCCTAGATCCAATAATCGTGTCTCACCCAGTACGAACTGCTCAGGCAGTAAGCCACCCCAGACATGACCAAAAGTCTCATATGATGCCACAATGTGCCAATAGGCCACAACTCGAGCGTGATACATAAGGAAAACAAACTCTGGAAGGGACTACTCAACTCACGCACTAATATGAACTTTCCTCAGAAAATGGGAAACAAAAAACACAAAAATAGAAAATAGAAAACCATGCTCAATATCACACTGTTGCGGTGTGCAACAAAATCCAAATAACATACCCGTGGCAGCGTGCCACCCGATCCACACATAAAATTCACCTAAGGAGATACACACCAACCTAAATTGCTCATTACTACAAATACTGAATATCGGTCACAAGCATGCTAAGAACACAATACCATCCCTGGAGAGACATATAGCGCCATAGCTACAAAACTCAAGCACAACTGAGGTGCAATATATGATCTAAATCTCACGAGCCATCATGCAAACATAACACCGTCGCTACGCGGAATCTCAACACATAAGAAAAATATTAAGCCGTTTCACAACTCATACGGCACAATATAGTATCACATGAAAAAGCAGATGCCGAAATAACATCCAGCGTTCTAATACTTCTCCGTAAGGAGTGCTATGCTGTAATGAACACATCTGGCCTGATATAGAGCCCATATTAATATTTAAATCAAACCACAAACCTCAAGCCGACTCTGACCGCGCCGTACTAGGCTAATAACCTTTCAAGGATTCATTATAACCCTTTTTCCCATTACACACAAGAACAACCATCACAAACAGAACAAACTCCCACAGTCCACAACCAATGAATCGTGCGCCCTCAAGGCATGAATTCTTCAGTTAGCGCTATTACCGCAATCTTCACACTTGGTTTAAACCTTCAATCAATCAGGTGACTACACGTCGCACTTATATAATCCTCCCGTGGGATACACTCCCACGACCTTCCGCACTAGGTAACAAGTCTGCACATTCATACCACCGGCCACACTAACGTTGTAAAGCAAATCAAGAATCCATAACCAGGATTCAAAGCCTCTTCCACAAAACACCGGTCTCAGGTGTTGTTGAAGACAATACCAGCTTACTTTAAACATTCAAATCCCTTTCCTGCTCATCCGAGCTCGTGACATCCTTGCCAACACCGAACCACAACCCTGATCCTTACTTTCAAATTCCATACCGCTCACTGCACCTAACATGCCAGTATGCGATAGTACAAGAATTTCATCATAACTCATGAACCACTAATAGGGTGAACAAACTCCCACAGTCACAAATCACATGCATAACTTGACCGCACTGAAGGAATTATCACCGCCACCATTATGCCAATTCAACCATGGCTAAACAATCTAACTTCTTCTAATTCAACTTAACTTTCCCTAGAGATTATAATACCTCCATTCCTTACATCACAAACCTAATCTCGCACTCATCTTGAGTGACCCCATTCCACGAGACCACATTGTCTCCAAATCCATGAACCATTTCATACCCTCCTTGCACACACATTCACATCTTCTACTGGTACACCCGTTCTGATAATTCCTCCACAAATCCGAAGTCATTTTTTCTTTTTCCTCCAAATTCTACTCTGAAATTCGAAAATATCATAGAACATTCCATGCCTCATATCATAATCCTCTACAAAAGCTCAATTCTTAACCATACCGCGAGTTTGAAATCCTAAAGCACATTTTAACCTTTGAATTCACTAAGACCGTTATTGAGAGTCACCCACTCTGGATTGGTCCCGAATATAATCAACTCCAAGGCTCCACTGGCACATGAATACCCATCATAATGAAGCACCCGACTGAATAATTTCCCTTGTAAATCACCTCTGTACGAAGCATAAATCATGAATTTTCCGAAAGCCCGAACATGAGTCGATAAGGCTAACTATAGCATACCTCTATCAATTCCTTTGCTCAAATTACCACTTATGTTCTTTTCCCTTAGCTGTAATAAGTCACCAATACGCTGATAACCAGAAACCGCACAAGTAGACAACCACGCAGTCCAATCATAGACGGTGGGGCTCTCCCACATAGCTTGAAGCTACAATTACATAACCATGAGACCCACCAAGGTTCTTTCTTCCCCATTGACATCAGCTAAAAGTCCAAAAATGCATTCGAAACTCGAAGTCATGTTGCACCTAAATAAAAATCTGTGGACTTGGTCGCTGTCCACCATGAATTTCCCAAATGGCTCCAGACTTTCCTCAAGGCGTGTGACCATCCTACCGCAGAACTCATATGTTACTTTGCAACTCTCCCACTTTGGTTCAACCCTCTCCATTAAGAATTCCTTGACTTCTACTTTTCACACTTGACCTTCTAGCAATTCAACCACCAGAAAACACCTCCCACATGCCCTTCCTTGTCCTTCGTCGCCCAATTGTTGACCCAAATCTGAATCCATATCTGTAACCGAACAAATAAGCCGCTACCAACTCTAAACCTCTTAGAAGTTCATCTTTCTCGTGCCATCAATACTATAATTACCAATTCGATTATGAAATCTCTACACTCTGTTATCTCTGATAATCGCATCTCACCATTTCACAATACCCTGCCCGAGGGAAAATTGAAGAAGGCCATAGCATCGGTGAACCTTAACGCATTCAACAAGGATAATGACACCACATCACAATTGAGAACTCTACCATGCTCGAAAATACCAAGCCTCGTTACTCCATCAACCTAAATCTGAACATTCCTAGCCCGACTGCCTTTCCTCTGCCGAAAATAGATTATTAAATCTCTGAATCATGCACTGTGTAAAACCTCCTTTCAGGTCATTAATTGCCTCGACGCCTAAACAAGCATCCTACCATTACACAAACACTGTGTGATAGCAACGCACGAATTGTCATAACAATCAATGCCAAATCTTTAAACCTTAGGTAATACTGATGCTGAGCTGAAACGACAGGACGACCTTCTGAAAGACGACAATTATAGCGCAATCAAATACTCATGTAGAAACATCATGCACTATATCTGTAGTACCATGACAATTCCTCGATTCCCAATCCATAACAAGCGCTTCACATAGTATAATATTGAATATGAAAGAAATAAAGGTACAAGCCTCAAAAGGATCAATTCGCACGATGAGGAATCAAGAAGGGAAGTGCTCTTAACAGCCCCGTAGACTCGAGAAGATAAGTACAGACTTCCACATACCGATTCGCAAGACTCTACTAGATTTTCTCATGAATCGTGAGACCTAAGGGAACCTAGAGCTCTGATACCATGTTGTCACGACCCAAAATCCAATAAAGCTCGTGATAGCGCCGAACACCACTACCAGGCAAGCCAACACTAAATAGTTAATAAAATTCTCATTTTAGTAGTTTCGAAATCATTTTCTTTCATTACATTAAATAGTAAATAATGAACTTCAACTGACTAAGCAAAAATATTTTTAACAAATTCGAATAATGGATAAATCCCATAGTCGTCCCAGAACCCGGTGTCATAAGTGCATGAGAAACTTCTAGAAGTTTATATTGTAATACAATAATTGTCCGGAATACATAGTGGACAGAAGAGAAAATAGAATACATCTGAAGGAGACCCTGTTGGTTGTGGATCGTCTCATATGATGCAGCTCAGCTATGTCCCCGTATCAACCACGCTGTTGTGCCCACAAGGCCAAGGCCACAATCCATACATGTACCTGTACATCAAAATGTACAGCAAGTGTAGTATGAGTACAAAAATAAAGTGTACCCAGTATCTATCACGCCTAACCTCGAAGAGGTAGTGGCGAGAGGTCGACTTCGACACTTACTAATGGTCAAAATAATATAATTAAATATGACGTTAAGCATAGATGTCATGATTTAATAACAGATAACAACAGTAAGGGACAACTTCTTTCATAATTTAAATTTCAGTTTCCACCATTTCAGTTAACAACTTATATCTCAAGGCATTTAAGTAGTGCAAATCAAAGAAAGTACCAAGCAAATAGCATGCGCAAATAAATGTCGAGGTTGTGCAGCCCGATCCAACGAAATAATAAAATGTGCACTGCCGAATGGTCGAACGGCGCGAACCATAGATACATCTATTAACCTGCCGAGGTGAACGGCCCGCTACCATGAGAGTAGTTGAAAGGATTACCCCGTTCGCGGAATATAATTGCGAAGAGGTTGCATATAAACATGACATTTGTGTCCACGAAGCATGGTGTAAGCCTAAAACTACGTGGACATAACCGGAATAATAACTACGTACGGACCCTCGTCACTTCGTGCATACATAGTCCCCACAAATAATTACATACTGTATAAGTTCACATATGGGGAAATTTCCCTCTTACAGGGTTAGAAAGGAGACTTACCTCACTCCAAAGTTCCATAACCAGCTTCCAAGCCTTTCCGACGACTCAAACCGATGCACAACGCTCTGAAACTAGCCAATAATTATGCAAACCCATTAATGTACGCTCAAATACTCATTATAATCCAATTTATAAAAAATTTTAACCCCGATCAAAAAGTCGATAAAAATCACCCTCATGCCCACGTGCCCGGATTCTGAAAGTTTTCAGAGATAAACTTTACCCATAACCTCACGAACTCAAATATATAATTTACTATCAATCCCATGTCCAATTTCATGGCCAAAATCTAAAAATATAAATTTCTAGGTCTTCTACCAAAAAACCCACAATTTCCACTAATTTCCATGTTCTAATCCATATATACTCATTTATTTAACTCAAAATTATGAAGAAAGCACTTACCCATTCCATATGGTGAAAATCGCCTCAAAAAGCGCTTCAATCCGAGCTCCATAGCTCCTAGTATACTAAAAATGGCTGAAACCTCGATATATAACTTCTGCCCAGGTATTTACTCATTCCGATCATGGAAAATGATCCGAGATTGCGGTGCACAACTTTTCTTAGCCCAAAAGTTTCCCTTCGCGATCGCGAAGAACAAATGCTTAGCTCTTCCCGACAACCTCTAGTATAATGGTCATAACGTTTTCTACAAAACTCCAAATTACAAATGGTTTGACTTTTTGAAAACTAGACACCAAGGGTTACAACTTTCATGTTTGATCATTTACTAATTTCTTATATAATACGAGATATAATCTGCCAAAGTCAGCCCTATGAAACACAATGCGATTTCCAAACTCTTCCAAGACAGGCTGTAGTGTATCAATCATATCTCTTTGGAAACAACTCTAAATAACAAATGGTTTGATTTTATGAAAACCAGACACAAATGGCTACAAATTTTATTTTTGGATCATCTCTAAATTCCTTATATATTACTAGTCACAAGCTTCCAAAGTTGACTCAGTGCAGCAGAAACTTTCCTCTACGCGATCACGAAAGGACTTTCGTGATCGCCATTCACTAGCCATATTCTCTCATTTTACTCACGCGATGACAACCAATTCCCCGCGATCGCATAGCACACTGCTGTAGCCAAAAATCAGCAGCTAAAAATGGCCCAGAAATGGTCCGAAACCACTCTGAAACTCACCCGAGCCCCTGGGGACCCCGTCCGAACATATCAACAAGTCTCAAAACATATCACAGACTTAGTCGACACCTCAAATCACATCAAACAATGCTAAAAACACGAATCACACCCCAATTCGAGTCTAACGAAACAAAGAAATTCCAATTTCTACATTTGATGTCCAAACCTATCAAATCACGTCCGATTGACCTCAAATATTGCACGCAGGTCACACTCGACATTACGGACCTAATCCAACTTCAAGAATCAAAATCGGACCCCGATATCAAAATGTCCACTCCCGGTCAAACTTCTCAAAAACCTTTAAATTTCTAACTTTAGTCAAATCACTCCAAAATGACCTACGGACCTCAGGATTCACTTCCGATCGCGCTCCCAATACCAGAATCACCATACAGAGCTATTCTCAGACTCGGAATTCCAAACGGACATCAATAACACTGAAATGCACTTCAATCCAAATTCATGAAATTCTTCCAAAAATGCTAACTTCCACAATAGGCGCTGAAACGCTCCCGGGTCATCCACGACCCTATTCGGACATACTCCCATGTCCAAAATCATCATAGGAACCTACCGGAACCTTCAAATCCCGATTCCGAGGTCGTTTACTCATAAATCAAACCTTGGTCAATTCATTAAACTTAAAGCTTCTGAAATGAGAATTTTCTTTCCAAATCAGTTCCAAACTTCCTGAAATTCGATTCCGACCATGCACATAAGTCATAATAACTTAAGTGAAGTTGCTCAAGGCCTCAAACTTCCGAACGACATGCTAGAGCTCAAAACGACCGATCGGGTCGTTACATTATTAAAAAACTTAATAGTGATATTTTGGCCCAAAACCAGCTATTGAGCTTGTTTTGGGATTTGGGATTTTGCCAATATGTAAATAAAATCTATGGCGAAACATATGTTTGCCAAATAAAACCCAAATTTATTTTGGCAAAATCTGTGACAAACAGGTCCTTAGTAGCTCCGCCTATGGAAATAATAAATGTCTTGGGTGATAAGATTCATCTAAAGTCATTTTCATATTTGTTAGTACGAACTCTACCTTCCAATGGCCGTAAATTCTTTGGTGATCATCCAAATTATGAAAACACTCTCCTAAAGCCATGTTTGTTTCTTTTATGACAATAAAATCACTCAAATATTGTCTTTTAACTCAGAAAATAAATCCCACACATTTGACGAGTCCGGAATCAAGCTCAAGACATGATGATTGGACCGGAATAGAGGAAAGGGTCTCATCGAGTCAAAGTCTGGGGGCATGACGCCCGCGTATTGGAGTCACAGTCTGGGATCGGTCCTAACTCCGTAAGACTTGGAAGAATATTGTCAAGTAATCGAGCACGACCAACAGAAGGCCGTAATATTTGCGACCGACCGAATATCATGGCATGAATCTCGGCACGTATCAACAATCTGTTAAACAGAAGATTGTTTTACCTTTTGTGGAATTGTACCTTGAGTAGGATTCCCCTAATATATAAAGAGGGGTCTGATAATTCATTAGACACATGGTAATATATATTCCAAAGAAATATATAACTATTTTTGCTGTTACTGAAAGCTCTTTTCCTTGTTCATCAATACTAATCACTATGAGCCCGAATCGAGAGTGAATGTCACACTAAGGCTGGAATCATCTTCCTCGTGTGGTTTGAATTTATTATATCTTTATTTGTTCATTCTGACTTAACTTATCGCTTTGTATCAAATTAATCTACGTATCCTTAAAATCACTTACAAATTAAATTGTTATCTAATTTTGATTGTAAACAGTTTGGCGTCAACCGCGGGGCTAAGGATAATAGTGGCTATTTGATACAAACTTCCATAACGCACCCTATTTTACGCTTGTTCTTTGAAGTGTCTTTAATTTGAAGTCAAAAATTTAAAATGTCGAACTCCCAATCAGCCCCTCTAAACGTGGATGTTGAGTCCGGTCACCATGGCGATAGCGACAATATAGCACCCGATAACGAGGTGCCCCTTATCGATCTCGACGGGGTTCCAGCTGCGGATCTGATTGACACTAGCTCGCATATGGCCATCAATGCAAATTTGCCTACCGATCCTGAAAACAACGTCCTCTAGTGAGTCCGGTCAATTTCCCAAAATGCGTACGACGGTGAAGGTGATGGGATCAACTTGCAGGTGATATTCGAAATGCTACAGGCTCAACAAGAAATAATAGCCCAATTACAGTACCAAAGTCGTGTCCCGAGTAGAGTTGAGCTCGAGCCATCCTGGGAAGTCATCGGTAGAAACGACACGGTCACGGAGAGGTCGATTGAAGCTGAATTCGGGGCTAGCCCCAGGATCATAAAAATACTCGAGGATTTGACAAAATAGTTAGAATCTGGGGAAAGAAAATCGAAGCCAATGACAAAAAGGTGGAAACCTACAATTTCAGGGTCGATCAAATCCCAGGAGCATCACCGATATTAAAGGGCATGGACTCCAAGAAGTTTGTTCAGAAACCTTTTCCTCCGAGCGTAGCTCCGAAGCCAATCCCTAAGAAGTTCCTTATGCCCAATATTCCTAAGTACAACGGAAAAACCGACCCAAATGAGCATGTGACCTCTTGCACGTGCACCAACAAAGGAAACGACTTGGAGGATGATGAGATCGAGTCCGTCCTGCTGAAAAATTCAGGGAAACTTTGTCAAAAGGAGCTGTGATATGGTATTACAACTTACCCCCTAATTTTATCGGCTCGTTTGTTATGCTTGCGGACTCATTTGTGAAAGCACACGCCGGGGTCATCAAGGTCGAGACCAGTAAGTCGGACCTTTTCAAAGTGAAATAGAGAGATAATGAGATAATTAGAGAATTTGTGTCCTGGTTTCAAATGGAACAAATGGATTTGCCTCTGGTCACAGGCGATTGGCCCGTTCAGGCCTTCACCCAAGGACTTAATATTCGAAGCTCGTTGGCTTCACAATAGTTGAAGCAAAATCTGATAAAATATTCGGCTGTGACTTGGGCTGATGTACATAACAGGTACTGTCGCACCCCATTTTCTCGCAAAAATGGGCATCGACATGTGACAACTCTTTTAAATGGGTACTAAAAGAGAAGATTCACCATGTCATGATTTTTTAAGGTGCGTTAGGACACCTTTTATGCAAATAAATCTGTTTGACCAGTCAACATCATCAAAGATCGGGTAAGGGCTCAAATTATCTCAAAGAGAAGGTGTTAGGCACTCTTCGAGGTTCATAATTGTGGGTCCCGGCCTAACTTAAGACTATGTGGATTATGTAATTAAGCTAGATGACCAAATAAACACAATATAAAAATCAAAGAGTTTTATTGTAACACATGGGAATTGGTACAAATCTACAATGATATAACTCTGTTGGTCTATATTAAATGACTAAGTGTAGATAACAAGTACATAAAGGAAAGGGGAGGGGGGTTCATATGTTTTTAGGCCTAAAGGATCACCCCGTGTAACATAAATAATACTCCGCAACTCCCTTAAGGTAGGGGTTGCTCACATTATGCAGCGGGCACAAACTATCATCTCCTGCTAGCCACTTACTATGTTAAAGTTGTTTACTTAAAGGTGCTCTAATTCAATTCTAAATCGTACCCTATGCGTGCACCACATGTCCCATGCCTATGGACCAGGAGGCTTTGGACCTCTACTTGGATGGTTCTAGACTTACTTAGGCTGCTCAAAAATGGTAAAACTAGGCGACATTCAAAACAAATAGGACTTCACTTAAAGACAACTAAAATCCCAAGTTAGCCTCCACACATAAGCAATGAAGGCATGCGAGCAGTTCAGGAAATAGACAGGGTTTAGACATTTTAGAGTCATTAAATCCTATAGGCATGATTTCTAAGCGATTCTGGATTCTAATAGTGTATGGGCAGAGCAGTAAATTCTGGATTAACGCATAGGCAAATTGACTGTTGAAAATCCTATAGACATAATATCTAATCATTTGCGTAAAAAAATAATGAAATAGTCATAGTTCTGAATTATTACCACTAGTTTTATAGGCATGCATCTTAAACGGATGACGGTTAAAAATAAATAAGGTGAACGACTGATTAGAATTTTAGAGACCTATAGCCATGGTATCTAAATAAGCAGAACACTAAAATTATTGAAGTAGTTGAGTGATTTTCTTGAAGTCATATAGGCATGATATCTAGGGGAGCAATATTACATTACAATGACCTATGATATGTTATCTAAGAACACAGTAGTGGAAACGTGATGGTAAATATTAGAAAGAGCATATGTTTAGGTGATGTGTGTGCGTGACTCCTATAGGCAGGCTTTCTACTCATGATATTAAAACATGTAAAGCAAATATTGAATAAAAGCATGCTCTCTATCCATTTATGCAAATACTAGAATACCCTTTCTTTCCCAATTTCTCTAAATCCCCAATTGTTCAATTTACAAATTATTACAGCCCGAGTGAAGTAATCAAGTATGAATAATTACATAAGAAGACCATTATAGGCCCATTTAACAAAGCAGACCCAAAAGAAAATAAACCAGTAAGGCCTGGGCCTTCAGACATGCTTGTTCCTCATACGGACATCAAACATAGATCCATACACACCCAAATGTCAGGGTATATCAATTGCTCAACTCAAACTCACACAAAGATACACACTAGACCCAAGGGAAGACCAGCTACCCAGCAATTGCATATGAATAATTTAACCACATAAATTAATGAGCTATGCATGACAACTAATTAAACAGCTCCGAATCATACTAACAGCGTCTCTCACTAGAACATAATCATAAACACATTGACAGGACTCACATAAGACATATTGGAACTTGCATTTTTAGAAACAAAGGGCTTTGAACATAAATTCTAGGAGAGTTAGTAGAGCTCTTCAACATGGTGAGTTTGACATAGATTACTAACAACATAGGTTCATGATTGAGTGATTATTCAATATGGGAAAGAGTGTCACATGCTGAACATAAACACCTCATTAGGAGAGTTAAAGAGGCCTGTCACTTGGACTGATAGGTTAAGCATACAAGACATATACAAGGTAAGCATGTTAGGTATTCCAGAAAAAATTCTACAGTAAGGCATGATCCATAATTAGCCTAAAAGGGACATTAGACTTGAGATTCTTAATCATGATAGTCTAACAGAGTCGTAGTTAGGAGAATAGAAATTTCCACATGAGATCCTAATACACATGGAAAACAAGATAGTAGATCTGATCTACAACAGTCAACAAACATCCAACATGCTGAGTATAACACAAAGACTTCAAAACCCAAAGAGTTCATGGAAGGAAAGCATATCAACTTAAGGTTAATAGGATAGGCACACTCCAGGGTTCATGTTAGTTGACTATGCATAATAGAAGGAGCTATATATATTGAAATTTACTAGAAGCTTTAGGAAATGCTAAAGAGGGTTGGATTGACAGGTCAAGGGACCCAATAAGCAGAGTTACAAATTACAGATAAATATGCTTGACTATGTTTCAAAACAAAACTATAACATGGGAGAGTCAAAAATTACTTTTCATAAAATAGTAGATTAGTAAGAGGAGATTCATTGAAGCAGATTTTGAGAACACAATTCCTACAAAGATCCCAGAAATCCAAGGCATGAATGTAAACTCATAATAAGCAAAGGACATAACTTTAAGGCTAACATTAGCATGACCATTCAGGTAAATTTAAGAGGGAAGAAATTATATGGATCAAATATGTAGAGTGAAGGTCTACTTCACATGTTCAAACCTATCAAATTCGATAATAGAGAACATGAAACTGGAGAACACTAGGGAAATAATGGAATTACAGAAAACATATACTAGTACAATGCTGTGAATTCACAAAAAACAAAGAAGCTTTAAGGAATGCTTGTTTAAAATTTCAAACAGTGTTGGCATACATAATACACATAGATGAACAAGTCGAGGTATAATTTTCTCAAAGCTGTAAAGGTCAAGAATGCTAATCAATTGTGAAGATAATTGAGCAAAAGAGGAAGTAACTCAGAATCCCAGCAGTGACAACAGAGTAAAGAAAACAATGAGAACCCCCAAGTCCTAGTGCGTCAGAATTCACAAGAGCTTCAGTGCGCCCCGAGTAGTGCTCGCACTAGGGAGGGAAAATAGAGAAGATTCCAGTGGGCTTGGATTTCAACCGGCCACAATCAAAAGAGAAAATAAATAATATGTAAGGTGAAAGTGAGAAAATAGTAATAATGGTTAAGCGATTCGAGCTCCGTTCAAAGGGAATTAGGGGAAGGTTTATATAATACTGAATCAGGCGAGTAAACAAGGAAAGAAATTAAGCAAACACAAACATGAAAGAGTAAAATCTCACATGCATTCAGTAGAGTAACCGAAAAGGAAATTAATCAAACCCCAAACCCTAGTTTGGGTTCGATGCTCAAAAATTGGCCAAATAGTCTAAAATAAATTATAAAAAACATCTAATAAATGGTAAAAAAATAATTTTTATGCTATAAAACTACTTAAAAATAATGATTGAATATTACAAAAATGTAAAATGCTATTTTGGCATGAGTATGTAATAAATGCAATTATTTGTAGAATGTAGGTCATTTTTGCAAAATTATGTAAATCACTTAAAAATATAAATGTGCTTATATAAAAATAAAGTACAAAAATTCTGGAACATAAATATTGATGCAAATAATAACTTTGGGTAATTAAATCATCAAAGAATAAATAAAGGGGTAATTAATAAATATTTAAGTAATTTAAATGCATGAAAATTAATTTTTAACACTGTTAAAATTGCGGAAAATTATAGAAAATACTTATATAAATCTTGTAAATCAAATAATGATGCAAAAATAACATTTTTAAAATATATATACTATTTAGAAAAATGTGAGGACAAAATGGGGTATCAACAGATACCAATCAATAATTTCGGCGGAAGATGATCAGCTTGGGGCCCCTTTTGTGTCCGCTTATGCCGTCCGGACTATCGAGAGGGTCAAGAGAGACATTGACCGTGAACCAAGATCAAGCAGGGATCGTTATCAACCATACAATTGGGATCGAAGAAGTAATAGATCTGGGCAAAACCCTGTGAGGAGTGAGGGGAGAAGCGATCAAAGTCAAAGTAATCGGGGACTCATGAGCAAAAACAATTTCGAAAGGACCGTCGGGCCTTAGGAGGCGCCGAGGTTATCGGAGTACAACTTCAACGTCGATGTTGTTTCCATCGTATCTGCCATCGGAAAAATCAAAGATACCTAGTGTACTTGACCTCTACAGTCAATCCAACCCAAAGGGACACTAGGTTAATGTGTCAATTTCATGGCACCCACGGTCACAAAGTAGAAGATTGTCGACAATTGAGGGAGGAGGTGGCGCAATTATTTAACAACGGACATCTCCGAGAGCTCCTGTGCGATTTAGCCAAAAACCATTTCAAGAATAGGGACTCTAGTAAGCAGATCGAGCAAGAGGAACCTCATCACGACATTAATATGATCATCGGTAGGGTCGCCATCCCCTAGGGGCTGATGTTGAAGCGCACCAAAGTATCAATCACAAGGGAAAACAGACTCGATATTACGTGCCGGAAGAAATTTGTCTTCCAACGACGAGCTGAGTGCATCATGAAACCCACAATGATGCGTTGGTAATATCTTTACTCATAAATAAATCTCGAGTTAAGCGTGTGCTAATTGATCCAGGCAGCTCGGCCAATATCATAAGATCGAGGATCATGGAGAAATTAGGCCTGTAAGATCAAATTGTACTAGCAGTCCGGGTTCTAAACGGATTCAACATGGCATGCGAGACCACTAAAGGGGAGATAACATTACCATTGAACACCACCAGAACCACTCAGGAAGGAAAGTTCTACGTGATCAAAGGAGTTATGAGGTACAATGGTCTATTCGGGAGGCTGTGGATTCACAACATGAGGGTAGTACCTTTGACGGTGCACCAGGTGTTGAAATTCTAGATCCTAGGAGGGTCTGAAACAATTTACGGAGAATAACCAAAAGCAGAGGAGATGTTTGCGGTCGATGAGGAGGTCCTAATATTCGCATTGTTGACCCATGTCACTACATAGTTTTGAAGATTGACAAAAGGCTGACCAGTTGAACCAGGTCCATCAGGGCACACATCTTGAACTAACTAGCTGGCACATGAACCGTATATGCTTAGGAGATATTTTGAATATGAAATATCAATGAACCAATAGATTGTCTCCTAATACGAAACTGATCTAATTAATTGAAGACGAATTCAGCAAGGAAAGTAACAAAAGCAAGGAAGTTGAGTTTGATTCGAATTGGTTCAACCAGGTAGATTTGAACTGGAATTGGAAGACAAGATCAACGACTGACTCTATAAATACTTGATGTATTTCTGCTGGAATTCAACATGCACAAAGCTGAAGTGAATCAAAATCTGAAAGCAAAATTCCCAGAGTTATTTTTTCTAGCAGAATCATTGTGCGATGCAAAGGCTACAATTCAACTAGAAGAACCACTTCCATCTGATTGTTTATTGAGTCTAGTTGATTGTAGTAGGAGTTTTTAATAGTGCATCTTTCAGCTTTCATAGAAGCAATTGTAATAGGTACGTATTGATCAGGTTAGAGTTAACTTGAGGTGTGTAGAAATTAACTAGGGGCTAGTTACTACAAAGGGTTAGAGTTAATCCTTAGGATTACAAAAGAGTTTGTTTTGTAAGTCCATTTGGCTCAGAGTTTTTAGTGAAGAGTTGAGCAAATCCTACTGAGGAGTAGGTCGTGGTTTTTTCACCTTTTGAGCCAGGTGTTTTCCATGTAAAAATCTCTGTGTTTTTACTTTACTATTTTTTATAATTCCGCAACAATAGTAGTATGAACACGAAGAAGAACCAGGTTCTTCTACTGAGACAACACTCGAAAATTGGGTACCACACAAAGGAACCTATCTTCTTGTGTGGTATTGAAGTCTAAAACATTAATTGGTATCAGAGCAGGTTATCCTTGAAAGGATAACACCTTGGAGAAGATCAAGATGAGTGCACCACCTGGAAATTGGGAAGGTCAATCAACTGCAAGGCCACCACTCTTCAATGGCCAGTACTACTCATGGTGGAAAAATAGGATGAAGGATCACCTAATTGAAGATAATGAACTCTGGGACATAGTCACTGATGGCCCTCTAGCTACCATGATGAAGACTGCTGAAGGTATAGATATACCAAAGACAAGAGCTGATTGCAAAGGCCAAAAAGTGGCTAGTATGTGGACTAGGTCCAGACGAGTACATCAGAATCCAAAGTTGCACCACTGCCAAAGAGATTTGGGACACCTTTCAAGTAGCCCGTGAAGGAACACCTCAGGTAAAAAGGTCAAGAGGTACTCTACTATACTCTCAGTATGAAAACTTCACTATGAAAGAGCCCAAAGACTATTCAAGAGATGTACACAAGGTTCACAACCTTGACTAATGAACTGAAGTCTCTTAGTATAATCATTGTTGAAGAGGACAAGGTTGAGAAGATCCTAACAAGGGTCTTGCCTATTTCTTGGGAAAGCAAAATCATTGCAATCCAGGAATCTAAAAATATGGCAACCCTTAGATTGGATGAGCTAATTGGACACCTCACTGCCTATGAACTGAGAAGGCAGACAATAAAGATGGATGGTCCAAAGAAGGAGAGGAGTCTAGCCCTAAGAATCACTAAGGGAGCAGATCTGGAAGATGATGAGATGGCCATGATCACCAAAGAATTCAGAAACTTTCTCATGAGGAAGAAAGGCATATATAGAGGAGGAAACTACAACAAAGCAAAGACTCAAGAAAGACCAACCAATGAGGTATGCTATAAATGTGGTAAGACTGACAATCTCATTAAAAACTATCCTCAGTGGGAAGTAGAGTGGAAAAAGGAAATATATGAGAGAAGGAATAGGAGGAAGGAACAGGTTCAAACCAAGACAAACACAACAAAGGTTATGGTTGTTGCTTGGGGGGAAAGTTTAGATGAAGAATCAGAAGATGGGGAGAATGAAGATCAGGCGCTCATGGCAATTGGATAATCTAACAAGTAATCACATGAAGAACCAGAGGTAAGTATCTCTCATCTTAAAAATAAAGTAAAGTTTCTATCTAAGGAAAAACTCTCTGAGTTGCTACTTGATTTTATAGACGATTCTGAGGGAACAACCAATGAGAAGGATCAACTATCTAAAGAATGTGCAATGCTAAAAGCAAAATGCATAAAACTGGAAATCAGAGTCAATGAATCTGAAAAGAAGAACACTGACTTGTTGAACCTGGTTCATCATCTTGAAATTGAGATTCTAGAACTAAAATCTGAAAACTTAAAGCTAAAGCTAGGATCAAGTAAAAAGGTTGTTGATCATTCTCATATCATGTTAGAAGAAAACATAGGAAAATTAAAGGATAAGATGTATACCAAGGACAAACAAATAAGAACTCTTAATGAACAACTTGGCAAAGTCAANCTTGGCACTACAAATATAAGTGTACTGCAAAAGAGCAGGCCAGTCGAAAAAATGAGAGGTTTGTAAAAGGGAAAAACTGGTTGCCAAATTGGGCCAAGAAAAATTTGATTCATCCATTCTCTCGTAGAAAAGGACCCAAGCTAGTTTGGGTTCTTAAGACTAACCTTTGATTCCTTTTGTAGGTTCAATAGAGAGGAGGCAGCCAGATTTGGTACTTGGATAGTGGTTGCTCAAAGCATATGACTGGGAATATGGAACAGTTCCTTTCACATGAAAGTCTCAAAGGAGGAAATGTCTCCTTTGGAAACGGGAAGAAAGGTGAAATCATTGGGGTTGGTAAGGTAGGTAAGGATGATACACGATCTATTGAACATGTGTATCTAATAGATGGCTTGAAATATAGTCTGATCAGTGTATCACAACTATGTGAAAGAGGTAACCTGGTTGCTTTTACTTCCACAAAATGTTTTGTGATTAACCTGCTTACTGACAAGATTGTTTTGCAGGGAAAAAGAATGAATAACATCTATGTCATAGACTTGTCCACACTGTCTGAAAATGAACTCACTTG
>ML389399.1:52813-71557 GCA_005239525.1 Nicotiana knightiana
TCAAAATTCCTGCTAGAACATGGGTACAAACGAGGCAAAATTGATAGTACCTTGTTCTTAAGGGAAAAAGGTAAGGATCTTCTGGTTGTGCAAATATATGTGGATGATATCATATTTGGAGCGACTTTTGAAAATTGATCAAGGAATTTGCTATGCCAATGGGAAGTGAGTTTGAGATGAGTATGATGGGTGAGCTAAACTTTTTCTTAGGCTTGAAAATTAAGCAAAAACCAAATGGAACAATGATCCACCAACAAAAGTATGTGAAAGAATTGCTCAAGAAGTTTAAAACGGAAGACTCAAAAGAAATAGACACTCCCATAGCCACAGCTACAAAATTGGATGTAGATGAACCTGGTTTATCTGTTGATCAAAAGCTTTATAGAGGGATGATTGGGTCTCTATTGTATCTCACTTCCAGTAGACCTGATATTGTGTTCAGTGTGGGATTAGTGTGCTAGGTTTCAGGCAAATCCAAAGGAGTCCCACCTCACTGCAGTAAAGAGAATTTTGAGATATTTGAAAGGCACCACTGATTATATGACTTTGGTATCCTAAAGGTAGTAATTTCTACCTTGTAGGATATGTTGATGCTGATTATGCAGGATTCCTGGTTGACAGGAAAAGTACTTCAGGTATGGCTCAGTTTTTGGGTTCATGCCTTGTGTCTTGGGAAACCAAGAAACAAAATTCAGTAGCCTTGTCTACTGTTGAGGCTGAATATGTGGTTGCAGGCTCATATTGTGCCTAGTTGTTATGGATCAAACAATAACTCATGTACTTTAGTATTGATGTGGATGCATTCATATATTTTGTGATAACACTAGTGCTATTAGTATGATGAAGAACCCGGTCTATCACAAAAGTACTAAGCACATAGATGTTAGACACCATTTCCTAAGGGATAACTATGAAAAAAGGAATGATCTCAATCGAATTTTGTGCTATTGATCATCAAATCACTGATATATTCACTAAAGCAGTTAGTAGGGAGCATTTTGAGAGAAACGGGATGGAATTAGGGATGATTAAGATCACCTGATTGAAGAGAAAGAAATTTTTTATATAAATGAATTTTTGGTTAGAAAATGTTAATTAGGTACTTAATAAGATTATAATTGCTCAGCATTATGTCTTTATTTCCATACTCTTGTGCCATGTATTAATATGATTCCCTGGATACTAATAATGTTTATCTATCTTTGTAAATTGAGGCAATTTAAAGATTTCAAACAGGATGAACCTGGTTCATCTTTGATGATTCATCTGACTGACAGTTACGTACTCTTCTCCATATAGTAACTCAATTACAATCACACATGAGCAGGAGTCTATCCATAATTGGTTCATTCCTAAGTCTTTGTACTAATCCGGAAATGAACCCGTTCCAAGGAGTCTTTTAACCCCAAGAGAAGAAGGAGTCAGAAACCCAAGAAGGCAACTCACCCAGTTCCTTCAAAGAAAAGGAAAATTTCTAAGTTGCTGATGTTTCTGCTCCAAAAGTTAGAGCTACTCGTAGCACTGTGAGAGAAGAAGAAGAAAATTTAGAAAAGGCTCTAAAGAAGTGCAAGAAGAAGAGGGCAGCAAAGGAAAAGCAAAAGTTAGAGAGCTTATTGAGGCTATTGAGATTGAAGAAACTGGGTTGGACCTGGTCTAATAGGAGGAGCAACCTGCTCCAGGTGTGGCTGAGACACCAAAACCCACAAAGGCTAAGGCTTCTTCAAAGAAGTCAGCTAGGATGTCGGTCGCACCAATAAAATCTGTTAAGAAGACCAGGGCCAATCCAAAGAGAGTGAAAGTTGTTTATGATGATGATGCAGACTGGAGTGGAGAAGAGGAGAAGGAAATTGGAGTGGTAACAACGGACAGGGTTACCATGTTTGGAAAAAGAACAATACTAAAGGGCAAGCTGGTGAAGGATTTAGAGGAGCCTGGGATGCTGTATCTAATGGAAACTCTGGAGGTACAAGGCTGGAAGGACCTGGTCCTTCGCATGGAAGGCAGGCTGGCAAGATCTGAGTTGGTAGAATTTATGGGAAATGCAAGTGTTAATGAAAGCAGGGTCACGTCTATGGTCAAGGGAAATGAGGTTTCCTTTGATGTCAAAGAACTGAGTGTTATTCTTAACATACCAGCTGAGGGCTATGAGGACTATACAAGGAAGAGATGGCCTTGTCTAGATGGGATGGCCTGAGCAATCGAAATCACCAGGTTCTTTAGTGATAGTGAGAAGGAGATTGAACCCAGGCCGGTTTACAAGAGTGAGATGAAGCCCGAGCACAAGCTACTCTTTAAGTTCGTCATTAATTTCCTACTGCCTAGACAAGAAAGAAGGCACATGGTAAACTATATGGATCTTACTTTGATGGAATGCTTGTACATGGGAAAGAAAATTAATTGGCCAACTTTTATCATCCAACTCCTTGACAGAGTGGTGAACGAAACCAAGGCACACGCAATTCCTTATGGCTTCATGCTGACAGCAGTGCTTGCACATTTTGGGGTTCCAGTAAAGAAGGCTGAGATGGCTACGGCCAAAGATTATTTTGGGAAGGAAACTTTGCTTACATGTGACTACAATGTCAATGTTCCTATGGATGAACCTGGTTCATCTAGGAAGCTACCAGTCAACAGCAAAGTTAGAACTTTGGTGCAAGAAAATGAGATTAAGGATATGGAGATCCTTCGCTTTAAGTCTCGTGTAATTGAGGTTGAAGAAGAGCGGGATGCTCTTAGAGTTGAATTAGCAAAGGAGAAAGAAAAGAACGAGGGTGTTTTTCAGCAGATGTTGTCTCTCCTACAATCCAAGTCCACAACCTCCACTGCACCTTCTCATCCTTAGGCTTCTTAGAGCTTCCTTACACCATCTTAAGACCAGTTATCAGTTTCAGTTCTTTTAATTTTTTTGCTCACGGTTGGTTGTTTTTGTTTTTCTGTGTGGTGGTTGATTATCGTTACTTATCAATGAATTTTGATTTTAGTTATTGACTTGTCTCAATTTCTGAGTTAGCTAACATTTATTGGTTTCTTGTGTTGATTAATCATGCTTTGCACCTGCAGTTGCCTCAATGGCCATGAGTAATAATTAATAAAACTGGTAAGTATATCATTTTGCAAACTTTTCGATGATGCCAAAAGGGGGAAGTTAGTTTGTGCTGAACTTTTCAAATTATTTTTAAAGTTTAAAGTGATATTTATAACCTAATGAACCTGGATTCTCTATGATTAATTCTCAAAACCATACAAAGTTCTTTGAAGTGTATACAGGATTAAGCACAGAGTTTGTCATCATCAAAAAGGGGGAATTCATTGACCCATGTCACTGCATAGTTTTGAAGATTGACAAAAGGCTGACCAGTTGAACCAGGTCCATCAGAGCACACATCTTGAACTAACTAGCTGGCACATGAACCGTATATGCTTAGGAGATATTTTGAATATGAAATATCAATGAACCAAGAGATTGTCACGTAATACGAAAAGGTAGCAAGCTGATGTGATTAATTGAAAATGAATTCAATAAGGAAAGTAACAAAAGAAAGAAAGTTGAGTTTGATTCGAATTGGTTCACCCAAGTAGAGTTAAACTGGAATTGGAAGACTAGCTCAACGACCAACTCTATAAATACTTGATGTATTTCTGCTGGAATTCAACACACACAAAGCTGAAGTGAATCAAAATCTGAAAGCAAAATTCCCAGAGTTATTTTTGCTAGCAGAATCATTGTGCGATGCAAAGGCTACAATTCAACTAGAAGAACCAGTTCCATCTGATTGTTTATTGAGTCTAGTTGATTGTAGTAGGAGTTTTTAATATTGTATCTTTCAGCTTTCATAGAAGCAATTGTAATAGGTACGTATTGATCAAGTTAGAGTTAACTTGAGGTGTGTAGAAATTAGCTAGGGGCTAGTTACTANAAAGGGGGAAGTTAGTTTGTGCTGAACTTTTCAAATTATTTTTAAAGTTTAAAGTGATATTTATAACCTAATGAACCTGGATTCTCTATGATTAATTCTCAAAACCATACAAAGTTCTTTGAAGTGTATACAGGATTAAGCACAGAGTTTGTCATCATCAAAAAGGGGGAATTCATTGACCCATGTCACTGCATAGTTTTGAAGATTGACAAAAGGCTGACCAGTTGAACCAGGTCCATCAGAGCACACATCTTGAACTAACTAGCTGGCACATGAACCGTATATGCTTAGGAGATATTTTGAATATGAAATATCAATGAACCAAGAGATTGTCACGTAATACGAAAAGGTAGCAAGCTGATGTGATTAATTGAAAATGAATTCAATAAGGAAAGTAACAAAAGAAAGAAAGTTGAGTTTGATTCGAATTGGTTCACCCAAGTAGAGTTAAACTGGAATTGGAAGACTAGCTCAACGACCAACTCTATAAATACTTGATGTATTTCTGCTGGAATTCAACACACACAAAGCTGAAGTGAATCAAAATCTGAAAGCAAAATTCCCAGAGTTATTTTTGCTAGCAGAATCATTGTGCGATGCAAAGGCTACAATTCAACTAGAAGAACCAGTTCCATCTGATTGTTTATTGAGTCTAGTTGATTGTAGTAGGAGTTTTTAATATTGTATCTTTCAGCTTTCATAGAAGCAATTGTAATAGGTACGTATTGATCAAGTTAGAGTTAAATTAAGGTGTGTCGAAATTAGCTAGGGTCTAGATACTACAAAGGGTTAGAGTTAATCCCTAGTTATACAAAAGAGTTTATTTTGTAAGTCCGTTTGGATCAAAAATTTTAATGAAGAGTTGAGCAAATCCTACTGAGAAGTAGGCCGTGGTTTTTTCACCTTTTGAGTCAGGTGTTTTCCACGTAATAATCTCTGTGTTTTTGCTTTACTATTTTTTATTATTCCGCAATAGTAATAGTTGGAACACGAAGAAGAACAAGGTTCTTCTACTGAGACAGCACTCGAAAATTGGGTACCACACAAAGTAACCTATCTTCTTGTGTGGTATTGGAGTCTAAGACATCACGCATCTTCAACACCAAGGCATCCGAGTTTGGTTGCTAGGGAAGAAACCAAATAACAACCACCAACATCGGTCCTGACCGAACAGGAGAAGCAGGGGATGGGTGAGGACGACGACTACGGAGTCCCCAGGTCTTTCATAGTCCCCGATGATTCTGATGCCACCAAATCAACGATTGAAGAACTGGAGCAAGTCGTACTGATCGAGAAGTTGCCCGATCATATGGTATACTTGGTTACGGGGTTAAGTCGTGAGCTCAGGAAAACACTCATTCAATTCCTTAGCTAACATAGATTGTTTTGCTTGGTCCCACCTTGATATGACAGGGATCCGGCCGGAAATAACCATTCACAAGCTGAGCTTGGACCCAAAGTTCCACCCAGTCAAGCATAAAAGGAGGCCTCAGTCCGAAGTCAAACATGCATTCATCAAAGACGAGGTATTTAAGCTCCTTAAAATAGGGCCCATCCAGGAAGTTAAGTACCATGATTGTCTAGCAAACATAGTAGTAGTCCCTAAAAAGGGAATAAATTATGAATATGTGTAGACTATAAATACTTGAATAAGTCGTGTCCCAAGGAATCTTTCCCTTTTCCCAACATGATCGCACGATTCATGCGATGACCAGCCACGAGATCCTCAGCTTTCTCGATGCCTACTCCGGGTACAACCAGATTCGGATGGACCCAGGCGATTAGAAAAAAATGTCCTTCGTCCACTAAGTACGGCACCTACTGCTATAACATAATGTCGTTCGAACTAAAAAATGCCAGTTCCACGTACCAACACCAAGTAAATCGGATGTTCTAGGAACAAATGGGAAAATCAATGAAGGCTTACATTGAGGATATGTTAGTTAAGTCCCTGCGCGCAGAGGATCATTTGACACATTTGTAGGAAACCTTCAACATATTGAAGAAATACAATATGAAGCTGAACCCGGAGAAATGCGCATTCGGAGTTGGGTTCGAGAAATTCCTCAAATCCATGGTGTCCAACCGGGGAATAGAGATTAATCCCGATAAGATCAAGGCCATCGAATACATCACTATTGTGGAAAATGTCATGGTCGTTCAAAAGTTAACCGGGCGCATAGCCGCCCTGGGTCAATTCATCTCGAGGTCCTCCGGTAAAATCCATAGGTTCTTCTCACTGTTGAAGAAGAAGAATAACTTCTCATGGACCCCGGAGTGCCAACAAGCCTTAGAGGAACTTAAACGGTATCTCTCGAGCCCACATTTGCTTCATACTCCGAAGGCAGACGAGCAGTTGTACCTATACTTAGGGGTATCCGAAGTAGCAATAAATGTAGTCCTGGTTCAAGACGAGGAAAAAATGGAATTTCCTATCTATTATGTCAGCTGACTCTAGGCGAGGCTGAAACTAAGTATCCTCACCTAGAAAAATTGGCGCTCGCTTTGCTAAGCGCATCTAGGAAGCTAAAACCATATTTTCAATTGCCATCCCATATGTATTGTAACTACTTATCCAATGAGAAAAATAATGCATAAACCCGAGCTCTCAGGACGATTGGCCAAATGGACCGTGGAGATCAGCGTATACAGTATCGAATATCGACCCCGGACAACCATCAAATCTCAAATTTTGGCAGACTTCATGGCCGACTTTACGCCGGCCCTAATACCCAAGGTCGAAAGCGAGTTGTTGTTGAACTCGGGGACTTCTTCAGGAATCTAAACCCTCTTTATGGACGGTGCCTTGAACACAAATGGGTCCGAACTTGGAATCGTGTTGAAGTCACAGACAGTTAATGTAGTTAGACAATCCATTAGGACTGTAAAATTGACTAAGAATGAGGCCAAGTATGAGGCCATGACTGCAGGTCTCGAACTGTCTAAAAGCTTGGGGGCAGAGGTGATCAAAGCTAAGTGTGACTCCCTCGTTGTGGTGAACCAAGTTAATGGGACGTTCGAAGTTCGAGAGGAACGCATGCAAAGATACCTGAATAAACTATAGGTAACGCTACCTCGGTTCAAGGAGTGGACTCTGCAACATGTACCTCGAGAATAGAACAGCGAAGCCGATCACCTTGCTAATTTAGGATCGCCAGTCAATGACGATGAATTCAACTTGGGAACGGTCATAAAACTCATTAGATCGGTAGTGGAAGAAGGTGACGACGAGATAAAACTCAACCATCCTAACCTGGGACTGGAGAAACAAATATATATAATATCTGAAGACCGAAAAACTGCCCTCGGATCCTAATGAATCGAAGGCTCTGCGTACAAAGACGGCCTGGTTCAGCTTGTCCGAAGACGGTACCCTATTCAGGAGAACATTCGATGGCCGACTAGTAATATGCTTAGGACTTGGAGATACCGAGTATGTTCTGAGGGAAGTCCATGAAGGCACATGCAGAAATCATTCGGGCACCGAATCATTAGTTCGGAAAGTAATCAGAGCCAGTTACTACTGGATCGTCATGGAAAAGGAAGCGCAGGAGTTCGTACGAAAATGCGATAGATGTGAGAGGCATGCTCCGATGGTTCATCAACCTAGGGAGCTGCTATATTCGATCTTGTCACCCTGGTCGTTCATGAAATGGGGGGTGGACATCGTTCGCCCCCTACCATGGGCACCCGGTAAGACTCAATTTATATTATTTATGACTAACTATTTTTCTAAATGGGTAGAAGCCCAGGAATTTGAGAAAGTCAGAGAGAACGAAGTTATTGATTTCATCTGAGACCACATTATATGCCAGTTTGGAACGCCGGCCAAGATCGTGTGCGACAATGGAAGCAGTTCATCGGCAGCAAAGCAAGAAATTTTTTCGAGGACCATAAGATCAAAAGGATCTTATCGACACCCTATCACCCCAGTGGGAACGGGCAAGCGGAGTCCACGAACAAAATCATACTCCAAAACCTCAAAAAGTGGTTGACCGTCTCCAAAGGAAAATGGAAAGAAATATTACCTGAAGTCCTATGGGCATATCATACAACCTCAAAGTACAGTACCAGGGCCACCCCATTCTCATTGGTTTACGCGATAAAGCTCTAATACTGGCCGAAGTAGGAGAATTGAGTCTAAGGTTCTGATATGCGACCGAAGACTCAAATGATGAGGCCATGAATACGAGCCTGAAATTGTCGGACGAAAGACGCGAGGCCGCCCTCGTCCAGATGGCCGCCCAAAAGCACAGAATCGAAAGGTATTACAATCGGAGAGCCAACCTTCGACACATCAGTGTCAGGGACTTGGTACTAAGGAAGGTGACAAAGACTATTAGGTAGTGCCTAAACATTAAAAGCTATGGCCATCCCCATTCGGGGACTGCTATCCTAGGAAATCCTGAATGACTCGAGGTAACAAACCCATTGGGGAACACCCAAACTTAAAAGGCTACGGCCGTCTTAGAATGGCTCGAAGACGTACGAGATCCGTAACCAAAACATGAGGCCTGTAAAATTTATAAACCGGTTCAAAAGGCTACCCTCGGCAAAATTGTAATCTAAAATATTCTAATTACTTTGGGGAAAGCTCCTGATCATACCAAGCCCCCACGATTCTTAAGAAAAATAATATCGAGAACGAGCCTTGTTCAAACCCCCAAACAATACCTAATTATTACATGTTAAGGCATTCAAAATCTTTGCAATCGTAAAGAAAAGAGCAAAAAGAAACAAGCTTAAAAATTGTTGGAGCAAAAAGTCGTGTATATATATTAAAAGATATTTACAAAGGCCAAACGGCTTCAACAAAAAAATACAAAAGTATAAATACATCTACAAAGCACCTAAGTAGCCTGGTCTTCACCGGAGCCCGCCTCATCACTAAGACCATTGGGTCCTCTCCACCCTCGGATCCACCGGAACACTGGGAGTCTTCTTCGTCTTCGGGATATGCCAACTTCTTGGGCTCGTCCTCGAGCCTCTTAGCATTTATGATCTCGATCGATAAATCAAAACCCCGGTCATGAACCTCCTCTAGGGCCTCCCTTTGGGACTGCCACTTCATATATTCAACGATGTCTTTCAAGCGGTCCTAGGCTACCTTATCATCAGCTTTGTACTGGGCCGCCATCTCATCGGCATCGACCTTGGTTATTTTAGCCACTGTCTTGGCTGCTTTGAGCTCCTTGGTGAGGGTAACCCGATCGATAACAGTGGAGCCTAGTTGAAACTGGAGGTCCTCAATTTTTTGGGATCGGGCCTCAGTTTTCTCTATCATACCTCGAAGTTGAGCCTCCGCCAAAGCCAGTTGCACCTAGGTAGCCTCCTTTTCCGAGGCGAAACGATCCATCTTTCCCTTCCACTCTTCGACCTCGACCTTGATTACATTCATCTTGGCTCAGCGTTCGTTGATCCGGTCGAGCTTCTGTTTGACCTGCGGGTTCTGACCGTTAGACACCATCTCTAGCTCATCATCACTAACTTTAAAGATTTTACATGTTCCACCAGGTCGACGTGTTTTTTCTGAGCCATGTCCAGCTCAGCTCGAAGGCTCTTGACTTATCCTTCATGTTGCTCGCTGAGAAGCTTATACATGTATCTCTTCTCAGCAAGCTCTTTAACTTTGGCCTCCAGTTGGCTCAACTCATCCTGATACCGGAGGAAGGTTTCATGATGAAGCACTGAGGCCTGCAAATATGAGAAGAGATATTAGGATAATCGAGAACTAAAGATGTAAAATATAAAAGTTTGGTAACACCTTACCCTGTTCAGCACTTGTTGTGCTTCGTTGAACATGTATGAGGTATCTACATCATTTATTTTTGCATGGTCTTCGTCGGTTACCAGGTACCGGAGGTAGCTAGCTACCCCAACGAGGGAGGAAAGAACCCAGCCGTCCCCAGGGACGGTGATAACGATTGACCGCTTCCGTCCAGGATCCTTGCTCGAAGCCAGGAACCGGTTGACCAACCTCGAGCTCGAGTTTGACCTGTCAACCTCCGAGGATGGGATTTTCCTTGATACCTATAAATCACCCAATCCGGTGATTCCTCTAGAGCGGACAAGTCTACGCCGTCAAAGAAGTGTTGAAGGGGATCGTCCGCTCCATGGACCCCTTTTTTGATCGCTCATTCATCGTTAAGGTTTCATCGAACATTGATTATGTGAAAGAACGCAATCTCGTAATATTATAAGGCCGGGCGGGGCAGAGCCGTCATCTCGAGAGTTCTTGACTCTCACTGCAGCATCAGTCTCATGAACTTGAGAGTGATTAGCATCCGTCATTTCCCTCTCGGCTGCCGCCCGTTCTTCCGGTACAGATGGCTGTTGGGCCATAAACAGTTCATCCTCCTCGGGCTCTTCCTTGAGCTTGAGGAGTGAGTCCGAGTCGATCACTCTGAACTGGAGGTTTCCTTTTGCTCTTGAACCAGCCTCCTTCTCGATTTCTTTTTCTCCGATCTCAGGGAGCTCGGGGCCCTACTCATTTTCCTCTCTCTGGCCTGCCCCGGAGCAGGAGACACAACAGGCAAGTCCTCGTCCTCGACCGCAAGCCTAAGCTCAGCGTTCTTAGGAAAACCTGCAAAAGTAAATAAAGGAAATAAGAATGCAATGATAGAAGAAGAAGCTCAATACGACTTAATCAGGAAAGGAACCTTACCATGGGAACGGGCCTCCCAACGTCCTTTCGGAAGTTTGCGCCATGAGCGCTCATAGTCGGGCATATGTGATACAATACCCTCGACCCACTCCTTGAGCCGATGAATAACATTCGGAACTCGAGCAAGGGCTGCACCACAAGAAACGCCAATAAGAAAGGGGGAGATAAAACATAAAATTGATGCTTGAAAGGAGTTGTACTTACGGGATACATTCCACCTCTTGGGGAATGACCTCCAGTCGGCGAGTGCTAGGTCGGTAGTCCTTATCCGAACAAAACATCCTTGCCAACCCCAATCCCAGTCCTCATCGATGCTAAAAAATGGGGCTTTGCTGGCCCGGCATACAAGCTTTATCAGTCCCCCTGGAAGATTCGGGGATTGTATAAGTGGAGAAGATGATCGATAATGAACGAACACCCATTGACTTTATTCACAAAGAATCAAAGGAGGATCACGATCCTCTACAGTGATGGGTGAATTTGGCTGAGCCATACATCATACCTACTACATAAGTCTAAGATGACTGGGTTCACCGAACCCAAATATAAATGGATAAGTATAAACATTTAGATATCCCTCAATGTGGGTGGTAATGGCCTCATCAGGGTCGGGGACTACTATGTCTTTATCGGTCCAGTTGCAGTCTTTACGGACCATGGGGAGGTCCTCTTTAGTGATAGAGCAAATAAATCTCGAGGCCTCCTCACACCAACCCTGTATAGAGGAAGACTTCTCAACCTTGAAGTCATCGGCTATCAAACAACCTCCGAGAATGAACACTTTCAAGGGGGGCCCTTCCGTCGGTTCATTAATAGCCACATTAGGGGCGATCTACTCGACCTCAGTGGTCGACCACGAAGAAGAAGGAGCACCCTTTTTAGGAATTTTTTTGAGGTTTTGTCCATTGTTATGAAGGAAAGCTTGGAAAATATGAATGTTGAAAAGTTGAAAGCTCAGAAGTGTTGGCTAGAGTAGATGATGAGTAAAATTTTGCAAACAAACTTGAGTAATGGGGGTAAAAAAGCTAGAGAGTAATGAAATCTTCGGGGTACAAGGGTAGAAGGCTTGACATAAAAAGGAAAATGAACGAATGAGGGGTTATTTATAGGGTTCTGCGACATTTTGCTTCTAGGGACACCCAACCGACGGCCGACACGCATTTAAGGTCATAATGACATGACTGACGAGACGCTTCGGGTTTTTTGTCGTTTCTGTCATGGTGTACTGGAGAAGGAATCAAGGAGCTTATGTCGTTTCTCGTCAACTTACTCTCCGAGAAACGAGGGGACTATCTGTATACGGGTAAAATCGGGTTAAGGATACATCCCAGTTTCTGATGGGATAACCCGAGCTCGAGACATGATGATGATTGGACCGAATTGAGGCAAGGGTCTCATTGAGTCAGAGTCGGGGGGCATGACGCCTTTCCTCCGAGAATATCGGAGTCACAAGCCGGGATCAGTCCTAACCCCGACTTCGAAGAACGTTGTCAAGTAACCGAGCACGACCAACAGAAAGCCGTAATATCTACGACCGACCAGATATCTCAACGTGAATCTCGGCACGTATCGATGAAGAACCGACAATCAGTTAAACAAAATGTTTTTTTACCTTTTGTGGAATTGTACCTAGAGTAGGATTCCCTTACTATATAAAGAGAGAGTCTAATAATTTATTAGACACATGGTAACATGTATTCCAAAGCATACTCACTGATTTAATTTATTGCTTTGTATCAATTAATCTGTGTATACTTAAAACCACTTACAAAGTTAATTGTTATGCGATTTTGAGGATAAACACGTTGTTAAGTAACGAAGCCCCAAAAAAACCAAAGTGTTGGTTCGCTCCTTTGGTTGGTGGACGCTAAAATAGTGCCCTTGATCTTCCTTGCCCTGCCCAACGCATAATCAAATATTTATTCTTTTTTTATTTCTTATTTAAATTTGTGTGTCAAACAATATTCAGATAAATAAGTAAGCGCCCAATATAACAAAGTGGTGATAGGTGCATTGGTCGAATGTTAGAGGGTAAGGAAGTCTTGGGCTCTAGCGTCACATATTTGGGTCTAACTCCAAGCAAAACTATTCTTTTCGTTTTTTTTTTCATTTATTTTCGTTCATATTTCATTAATTAATATTTTAATAAAGCTATTTTTGAGAATCAATTAAAATTTCCAAAAACTTATTCTTTCTACTTTGCTTATGCTAAAAAGAATAATAAAATTATTTAACTTTAAACTCTAAAATGATGTTCGTATTTTATTACCAAATAAGCTTAATCACTGAATCATGCTATATTACCAAAAGATTGCTTCATCTGTAATTTTGTATACATAGAAAAACGTTGATAAAAGTTTCACAATGTCACTTTATGCCTAATGCATAAAATATATGGCGTGCTTTCTTGAATAAATTGTATTTTGATTAACAGATGAAGGCAAGCTTTAAGTGGCGTTACCTTAAAAGAAATAAATATGACTTTGGTAGGATATTTTCATAACTTGAGCGACCATCAAAGAAATTTACTCCAAATAGTTCTAGGGCGAAACAAGAAAGATGTATAGCACTAAGGCCACAGGACACCTAAACAAGTGGGAGAAATATCGCCCTTTTTGATATTATATAAAAAAGGCCAAATTAGCCCCTCAAAATTTTAATAGCTTATATTTTTTTTATTGACACGAAATAGTCATCCGGCCCAAACATATTATATCTAATAATCCAAAATATTTATTTTGTATAATACCAATTTATTTTGTATATTTTTATATAATGACAATCTATTTTATATATTTTTTGTATAGTGACAGTTTATTTTGTATATATTTTGTATAGTGACCATCTCTTGTATATAAATTGTATAGTGTCAGTCTATTTAGTATAATTTTGTATGGTGACATTGTCAGGGGCGGATTTAGGGGGACGGAAGGGTGTTCACCCGAACCCTCTTCGCTGAAAAATTACATTGTATATGTAAGACAAAATTTATTTTAACTCTATATCTTATGTTTTGAATCCGCTTGACACAGCCCAAAAGTATAGCTTAGTGGTCAAGGGGTTCAAAACTTTTGTAAGGTCATTAGTTCTATTCTCACTAGCTACAATCCTTTTGACTTTTTTTTTTTTTTGAACCCCCTTGACGGTAATCCTGCCTCTGCCACTGGACACTGTATTTTGTATATATTTTGTGTAGTGACAGTCTGTTTAGTAGTATATTTTTTGTATAATGACAGTCTATTTTTGTATATATTTGTATAGTAACATTCTATTGTATATAAATTGTATAGTAACAGTCTATTTTATATAATTATTGTATAATGACAGTCAATTTTATATATATTTTATAATATACCAATATTCAAAAGATATGTTCTCCAATCTAATATATAGTCTAAAAATGTAAGACCTGGGGTCTACCTCTACATTGGTCAAACTTTTGGGACTACTGCCTGATATCGAGTGGTTTTTTTTTTTTCTTGTCTTTAAGTTAAATGTATCCAGAATTGAATATAAGACTTGTCAAATCTCAACAGTTGTAGTGCATATATACAGCAATAAGGAACGAGATTTAGCGTAGGGTAAAGGCATAGGAGGCAAAAAAATTCTCCTCGCCTACTAAATTTGAACAAAAGGTTTATATAAATATCGCAACCAAACAAAAAATGCCGCCTCACCATAAGCATCCTTAAAATTTGACATTACAAAACAAATATCCGTCCTTCTTTCCGTATCTTTTGAAACATAATAAGGAAATAAAATTTTGCTAGAAGCAAATATGACATTACATAATAGGAACTGAGGGAAAAGAGGAGGGCAAGGCTCCAGCTTCGACTCACCACAAATTGTGAAATCAAAATCTAAACTCAGTCTGTCTAACTCACTGTCTAACTCACTGTACTCGATCTCGTTGGCTTTGGATCTGGACGGCACCGATGACCCTCCATTAAATCCGGCAATTCTTTCTTCTCGTTTTATTTACTATTTTTGGGACTTTTGATATTATGAAAATCTAAAACTAAAGATAGTTTGCTTGCTATTTGGATTTCGGCATATCTGGCCGGTATATAACTTTTCCGGCGACCTTGAATTTTTCGGCCACTGCTGCGACCAGTGAAGTTTTCCGGTTGAACCATTTCGGGACGGAATTCATTTCTCCAGTGAACCTGTGTTTGTTTGTGGACTATTATTACTATAATTTGTTATGCTGCAGATTTAATCTCCTTTTTAAGATCCATTTTTATACAGCTATGCAGGTGCTTTTGAGTCAGATATATAAGGTCATCTCCAACCTTGCATTAATTTTTTTTGCTCCAACCCAACACTAAATCTTGCACCATTATAGAGTATGAATAGATCAACGCCAAATTTGGTTTAATATTATTTTATTTATTTTTATATTTTTGACTTTTAATTTATCATATATTGTGTATATAATTAATTTTTATATTAAGATCTTTATAATTTTAATTTTATATTCTATGTTTTTGATATATTAATTTTTGTATATATTATATTTATATAAAATTATAAGTTAGTTTTATTATTATTATAATTGTATAATAATAATTATAACCATTATTTAAAAATGAAATATACAAATGTAAGATATCTAATGTTGCTAAAATTGAAAAGTAAAAACTAAAATTTAAAAAAGAAAATTAACGATACATAAAACAACGTGGTTTTCCAGGACTGCTAGGCAGTTTAGATTGCATGCATTGGGGATGAAAAAATTGTCCAACAGCATGGGCTGGACAATATGCAGGTCGTAGTGGATCCCCAACAATTATTCTTGAAGTTGTAGCTGATTACGACCTTTGGATATGGCATGCATATTTTGGTATGCCCGACACCAACAATGACATTAATGTTTTAGAATCATCACATTTATTCTCCAATCTCGCTAATGGTATTGCTCCTCCAGCTCGTTATGTTATTCAAGGAAAAGGATATGGCATGTGTTATTATTTAGCCGACGGTATATATGCAAAATGGTCTACTATTGTGCAAACTATTTGGGAGCCACGTTCAGCAAAGAAGAGATATTGTGCAATGAGGCAAAAATCATGTCAAAAAGATGTTGAACGTGCATTCGGAGTTTTGCAATCTCGTTTTGCAATTGTTGCAGGTCCGACGCGTTTTTGGAGAAAAGATGTGCTACATGATATAATGACACTTGTATTATACTGCACAACATGATAATTGAGGACGCGCGTGATCTTAATGCACCAATTCAAGATGCACGTGAATGTCCAGCTCCTACGGTAGAAATGGCAGTAGATGAAGATCACCGATTTGAACAATTTTTAGCTAGACACAAAAAAATTAAGGATAAAGATGCGCATTTCGCACTTCGTAATGCATTAATCGAGCATTTATGGGAGAATAGAGACGAAATTTGAATATTTATGTGGTACTTAAATTAAATTTACTATGATGTAATATTTATTTAATTATCTTTTATCAATGATTTCACTTTTAATTGATTTATCCTTTAAAATAATTTTGTAATAAATGATTATATAAGTGGTGAATGTGAATTATATGTGATGAATATGGAAAAAAGAAAAAAGAAAGAATTTGTTTGAAGGAAATAAAAAATAAAATTTAAATAGAAGATAATAATATAATATAGAAGAGAGAGAATAATATGAAAAATATTCTTTTTTGGTGTAAAATACAGTGTAATGGTTGGAGCAAATTTGGTGTTACACCATTTTGGTGTGAAATTTGGTGTTAAGGTTGTAGATGGCCTAATGTGCTAGCCACTAGAATTACTTTTGGGCTATAAAATGTATATTATAATTTTAGGCTACCGAATATCATAAATTTGGTCCGAACGGCTATAAATGAATTTTGCTCTAAAAAAAAGGAGACAAAGGTAGTTCAAGTGCTATTTTGGGAAAAATAAATAAAAAGGACTCATTTACATCCCACAAATTTTAAATAAACATCAATAAATGACGGTGAAAATGAAACTTTCATGTATGACGCAGAAAAAAAGGAAAATTTCACATTAGAACAATTGGGATTCATGTTTTTCAATTTTATAGCCAATTTTTTAATTTACAATCAATTAGTCCAAAAATAATAGACTAAAACTCAACGTCCAACTCCAAAAGGTTCTCAAAATTACTATTTAATTTTAAAAAAAGATTCCACAAGAATTTAAGTTAATATTCGAATCAGTAATTGTGACTCAAATATTAGTTCAACAAGCAAAATCTATTTGGGTGGTGAAAATTAGATTTTTAACAAGTTTAAATATGTGAGTTTAAATTTCGAATTTGATTTTGGGATAAATTTGGAGTGGGTGTTATTTACACTTGTTAGAAATAATATAAGGAGATTGTATATAAAATTTGAAGTCATTTCATGGAGATTTGGACTGGTTTTGAACAAGATTGCAACTGAAAATCGTGAAAGAAGTTCGTCTATGGACGCTTGTATAAATATGTATAAAAGTGTATAATAGTGTATAAGATGTATTTACACACTCATATACACTATTATACAAGATTATACATACTTATACAAAAAACTGACTTCGTCATCTTTCTCGCATCTTCTCTGAAATTTAATTCAAATCTTGCTCAAATCTTGCTCAAATCTACCCCAAATCACTTCAAATTTAAATTTTGAACTTCTTTTGATATTTTCAATCAATTGGACAACACCAAATCAAAAAAACTAACAAAATAAAAAAAACCATTTGCGAAAGCAAAGCTTTGAATGGTCTTCAATGGTAGACTTCTATTCTTAAATTTTCTTACATTGCAACAAAGTGACACAAGAGGAGAAACAGAAAATATACAGTCCCTTGAAGCATATGTCGAGGATGTGAGAAGAAGAGAGCGAAAGCAATGTTGTAAGAACACAAATTTAATTCCATAGCTTTTAGAAGCAATGGTTGTAAGAACAGATATTTTGAATTTGCTAGTGCTTTTAAAATATGTACAATATGGGCTAGGATGGGTAAACCTTTAAAACATGAGCCATTTTTTGTTATGGTGTGAAGTCAAGTGTATTTTCTTGTAATTCTTTCAAAAAAAATTGTGATTGATGCTTTAAAGTACTCTGTTTTTAATTCTCAACATTTTTGTGCATTTTGTGTTGCGTTTTTATTAAGGGTTGTGAATGAGAAATGAAAGAGGCATCTCTTGGATTGCACTTCTCCATCTCACCATTTCATTGTCTATTAATTAAGAGGCTTGGCTTCATTTTTCATACATGGAAAATCTGAAATTTCTCCTCTCTTTTTATATTGTTGCATTATTTTTCTAGTGTCAAGTGTGATTTGCTTTGTTTGTTGAGTTCGTTTAAGTTTTGTAATTTTGATTGCTAAAATTATAGAATATTTATTCCGTTCTATCCTGGGAGGAAGTAATCCATAACCTTGGGCAACAGTGAGGGATTAAATTCCTTAAGGACACAGAAGAAACTTGTGGGCTCGGAATTTTCCGTTTTTCATTTATTGTCACGCCCCGAACCTGGGCCTGGACGTAACACGACACTCGGTGCCTGACTACATGTGACCGAGTGAATAAACTGACAGGCTAAATCAACATGTGATATCATAACATACTGAATGCGGAAGATAAACTAACACATGTTGATATACTGAAAGTCTGAATGATATAAATCAAAGTGAGAAAATACTATTACAATTCTAAAACATATTTGTAGCCAACATAGCTTAATATAAAAAGTCTGTGACTTTGTCTAGTTGTTACTCTAGTCTATGAAGCCTCTAATGAAACACTAAAGACACTGATTGTCTGAAAATACTGAAGACTGTAAGGTAATGATAATGCCCCGAAAGAACTAGGCATCACAAAATAGCTGGTACGAGAATCCTAGCGCTCTAAATTGTCAACCTGTAAATCATTACCTGCATCGTGAGATGCAGGCCCCGAGAAAAAAGGGACATCAGTACATTTGAATTGCACTGGTATGTAAAGCAACTGAAAGAAAGAATTATAAATACTGAAACTGAAACCAAGCTGCTGACTGAGAAGTGATAATTGATAACTGAAATGATAACTATTGAAACTGAAACTAAAACGATAACTGATAGCTGATAACTAATAACTGAACAAGGAAGTAAGGTTATGAATACTCCCTCTTCTGAATGATGAACCAACTGTTTATCTGAATAAA
>ML389400.1:0-27807 GCA_005239525.1 Nicotiana knightiana
TATATATATATATTTGTGTGTATATCGCATCATATTTTACTTTTGTTTCGTGAATTTAAGATATGAAATGTGTTGATTTATATTAATTTGAGGTGTTTTTAAGTGTAGGAATAATCCGGGAGCAATCGGGAGCGAAATGTGCTAAATTAGAGCCAAAAGGGACGAAAATAGGAAAATTGGACATTGCAGCGCCACAGGCAGCGCCCTGAGCTACGTATGGCGCCAAAACCAATAGCCAAAAAATCCACAGCGCCAAGGAGGGCGCCTAGCGCTGGTGGCGTGAATCTTGTCCAAATTCGCCCGAGACACAGTTATTTCGGTCTTAGACCTACCCAACATGTATAAAAGCAAGACTAACTTATTTGTGAAGGGGGGACACCACTTTTAAGGGAGAATACAAACGAGAAGCATTCGACAGCGAAGAGATCTCAGTTTTCTTTATCTTTTTCTAGTATTTTCAATTATTCAACACTTATAAAATTTGTTTGTTATTATCATGAGCGGATAAAAATCCATTATTCTGGGGTTGTGATTTAGCCATGAATATTTTAAGTTTAGCGTTAGCTTAACCTTGATTACAATTCATTAATATATGGTTGTTTCTTCAATTCTGTGATTAGTTGCTTAATTGTCTGGCCAACAATTAGGTTCTATTTACTATTTATGCTATGCTTGGGAAAGTCGTGTATAGATTAGAGAAGAATTGAAGAGAGCGCGATCTTAACTCTTTAGGGGGGGGGGATTTGTGGTTAGAATAGGAATATACCTAGTCACCGTGCTTAATTAAATATCGTAATCTTAATGCGTTCTTAATAGATTAATTTCTTAAAAATATAGGCGTTAATCTATTTTGAATAGGCGAGTAGTACTCCGGGAGAAGGCTATGAGAGAAGTTATCGATTAATTAGCAACCATGAGTGAATTGTATGAAAGGGAGAGTTAACTAGAACACAATATGAATGGTGAATCGATCACAATCCTGGAATATTTGTCTCTACTGAATACACAAAAATCAACTTGTTACTTGATAATTTAGTTATTATTTAGAATTATAGTTTAGTATAATCATATTCTTGGACTTGATTTTGGCTTGACTGAATAACAATTTTAGTAAATTTAGTGGGTAGTTGATACAAGTCTCTGTGGGTTCAACACTTGACTTATCATTTTACTACTTGTACGACCACGTATACTTGCGTGTGCGTTTGGGAGCAACAAGTTTTTGGCGCCATTACCGGGGCTTGAATATTGATTACTTTCTAGTTTTTGCTTTAATTGTTTATTACTTCTAGTCTAATGTTACTTAATTATTGCTTTAATCTCAGGAAACTTGATTGAATGCATAGGGTCATAAGCCAGGACAGACACAACGGCTTTGACTCCGAACCTGAGAGAACATTTCATAGGAGGTTAAGGGAAGCAAAGGATACAAATAATCTTCAGGCACTCGTTTAATTTCCTGTGAACATGGCAGAGGAGCAACACATGGATGTTCAGGAGGTGGCGATTCCCATCATTGCTAATGTCACCTCCAACATCATGAAGCCCAGAATCACTGGGCACTTTGAGCTAAAACAGAGCATGATCCAGTTACCTCATGCAAATGGGAAATTTATGGGTCTTCCACACGAGGATCCACAACAGCATATTCTGAACTTCTTGGAGATTAGTGATACTTATATCACCAACGAGGTCACTCCAGACTATGTGAGGCTCACACTTTTTCCATTCTCACTGTTGGGCGAAGCAAAGCGATGGCTCAAGGCAGAACCAACTAATTCTATTACATCATGGAATGATTTGGCAAGGAAATTTCTCGCAAGCTTCTTCCCTTCAGGAAAAACTGCAAAGATCAGAAGTGAGATATTTGCCTTCAAACAGAAAGCAGGAAAATCTTTATACTCAGCTTAGGAGAGGTTCAAGGGGCTACTCAGAGACTGTCCCCATCACAGTCAAATGAACAAAGTGTTAGCTCACACTTTCATAGAGGGGCTCCATCCCCAAACAAAAATTGTGGTAGATGCTGCAGCTGGAGGTCAAGTGTTGGAGAAAAGCTTTGACGAAATATATGCATTATTGAACAAATTCTCCAAAAGCAATCCGTATTGACAAGGAGAAATGGGCAGAAACATGGTACAAAAATCTGCAGGGGTTCTTGACTTAGATGTCGTCTCGGTATTATCAGTGCAAATTTCTACACTGACCAACCAAGTCATCAGATGACCATGGTTATTAACAAGCAACAAGATCAACAGGTGCAACAGGTTCAAGTGTTTTGTGAAGTATGTGGAGAAGGTCATATGAGCAATCTAAGCCCAACAAATCCAGAGTCTGTATATTTTGTGGGTAATGCAAATCGAGGCTAGACAAATCAGTATGGGGACACTTACAATCTCAACTGGAGGTACCACCCAAGCTTCTCTTGGGGTGGAAACCAAGGTGCTCAGAATCAATACCGACCACAAGCACCTCAACAATAATATAGACCACCTCAGGCAGAACAACAAGCGAGTCCAACAAGTCACCTTGAGGAAATGATAAATAAATTGATGGCTGATTAGCAATCCCTCACTTAGAAATTGATGGCTGATCAGCAAGCCTTCACTCAGAAATTGATGGCTGATCAAAAAGCCTAAGCCACAACAATGAGAAATTTGGAGCGCCAAGTGGGACAACTTGCTAGTGTCCAAAATACCAGACCAGTTGGAGCTCTTCCTAGTAATACTGAGCCTAATCCTAAAGCTCAAGTTAATGTGGTTACTTTGAGAAATGGAAGAGTATTAGAAGAAGTTCCAAAGAAAAAGAAGTATACAACTCGTCCTGAAGGAGAATTAGTTCCCAATCCAGTTGAGGAGAATGAGAAAGACAACAAGGGATCAGAGCCAGTTATTGTGACAAGGCTACCACCTCCGTTTACACCAAGACTGCAGAAGCAAAAAGATAATGTTAAGTACAAGAAATTCTTAGATATTTTGAGCCAAGTGCGTGTGAATTTTCCTTTGGTGGAAATTTTGCAGAAAATGCCTAAATATGCAAGGTATCTCAAAGGTATTATGGCAAACAAAGGAAGACATACAGAGTTCGAAACAACTGCACTTACTGAAGAGTGCAGTGCCAGAGTTCAGAGTAAACTTCCTCCTAAGTTGAAGGATCCTGGGAGTTTCACAATTCCTTTGTCTCTTGGAAAGCAAGAAGTTAGTAGAACCCTGTGTGATTTAGGGGCTAGTATAAATTTGATGCCGTCCTCTTTGTTCAAGCAACTCGGGTTGGGGTGTTTAGACCTACTACAATCACTTTACATTTAGCAGATAGCTCATTAGTTATGCCAGAAGGAATTATTGAGGATGTGTTAGTTCGAGTGGGAAAGTTTATTTTTCCTGCTGATTTTATTATTTTGGATTATGAGGCAGATGAGGAAGTGGCAATTATTTTGGGGCCACCATTCTTAGCTACTGGTAGAGCGATTATTGATGTGATGGAAGGGAAGTTAAAGATGAGAGTTGGCGATGAGGAAGTCACTTTTAATGTGTACAAGGCACTTAAGCTCCCTAAGCATTATGAGGACTTGTGCATGATTACTATGGTGGAATTGAAGGGGATAGAGCAGAGTCCTTATGTGAATTGTAGTGATCCAGATAGGACAACTGAGTTAGAGGAGGCGGTGTTGCAAGATGAGTGTGTAAGATGATTGACAAAAGAGCCAGAGATGAAAGATGAGACTTTCTGAGAGCGTGCAAAAAGTCTAGACTTCATGGGAGAAAGAAGAAGAGAAAGCGCCCAGCCTGAGCAAAGTAGCAGAGTCGTCAATAAATGCTTCACGGAAACACAAAGGAAACACCAAGTAAGAATCACATAATTTCCGATTAAGTCTTCCATCTCTTTTAGGTTGATAATCTTAGTGCCAAGTGCCACAACTCACAATGATACCGTGTTTTTACACAGAGTCCGGTCTCGGCCCGACCGGCTAAGCCATTCCAAGTGAGACATATCCATATTCACAATTTAAATCAATAATTCCAACACAAATGCCACCATGTGTACAACATGGCGTCCGATCTCGGCCCGATCGGCTAAGCCATCTCACTTGGGACATAACCTCTTTATATTTATTCATTCAATTCACATTTCTTTCCATTTTCCATTACATGGCACAACAACCCCATTTATTAAGTAGTTCTTGGCACTTGGACGCTTTTTCTTTTTCAATTCAAATCTTCCCCCCTTTTCAAGTTCAAATAACAATGTCAATCATATCCACACGTCTTATTAGGTAAGGCATTGCACACATGAGGACATGGTAACATCTAGAACAATTACGGAACATAAACCTTTCAACACAACACATCAAAGCAATCAATTATTGTATGACCAAGTCAGGGACTCACACCAATTATTCAGGCACCAAGAATTCGATTCTAAGAAGAATAGAGTTAGCCATACATACCTTAATAGAGTCTTTTCCCTAATTCCTACGACAAGTTCCGGAACATTTTAGCACCTTCAATCTATTTAAAAATATAGCACAATTTAAACCATAATTAGGAATTCGATCATAGCCCTAGCTCACTTGAGCATTATATTAAACATTACGAGTTTGCTAAGGTTCCATGGCCCCTTTTTAGTGGAAGATTACCCCGACCCATTCCCTATTCTTTCCTATCTTTGTTTTTACATTCCCTTACATAATTTAGGATCACATGCATGCAAGGTTCCCACCTTTATCCCCATGAATTACCTCATTAATGGCCCATTATTGCTAAAATATGGAATTTAAAGCTTGGGTGATAGAAGCTTACCTCTTGGAAGGGAGATCTAGGTGCCTCATTTGGTAACCTTCAAGATGTTTAGGCAAGGGTTTGATGAACAATAGATGAAGACCCCTTCCCCTCTCTTTTATCCTTTTCCTTCACTCTATTATCAGAGAAATATGCTGAAAAATGGCCTAAGGGGGGTGTTTTAACGGAATAGGGGTCGGGTTTTATATTAAGAAAATGGGTGGCCCGACATAAGATCTATGAAAGCTTTCGGGGCATTTTTTAGCCCGAAAAACATTACCATAATTTCAAAGTGCCCATATCGGGTTCTGAAAGCTATTTTTGGAATATCCTGCTCCCTTATCTTCAATTGATGATACCCGGACCGCAAATCAATTTTGGATAAGAACTTAGAACCTTGCAATTGATAAAACAAATCATCTATCCTTGGCAATAGGTATTTATTTTTGATTGGGAATTTGTTGAGTTGCCGATAGTCAATACACATCCACAGCGATCCATCTTTCTTTCTGATAACGAGAACCGGTGCGCCCCAAGGCGACACACTCGTTCGGATGAAACCTTTCTCTAGCAAATCCTTCATTTATTCCTTTAGCTCTTTTAATTCTGCCGGCGCCATTCTATAAGGTGGAATGGATATAGGCTGTGTTCCTGGCATCACATCAATCCCAAAATCAATCTCCCTGTCTGGAGGAATCCCAGGGAGCTCATCCGGGAAGACATCGGGGAATTCACTCACAATTAGTACTGATTCAAGGGTAGGCACCTCAACAGTGGTGTCCAAAACTCAGACCAAATGATAGATACAACCCTTCCTGATCATCTTCGTGGCCTTAAGGTAAGAAATAAACCTACCGTTTGGCATAACATTATTCCCCTCCCACTCAACAACTGGCTTGTTAGGAAACTCAAGCCTCATAATTCTGGTTCAGCAGTCGAGTTTGGCAAAACATGAATAAATCCAATCTATTCCCATTATTACATCAAAATCGATCATCCCTAGTTCAATAAGATCGTCCATGGTATTCCGACCACGCACCGTGACAACACAATCCCTATAAACTCGTGCATCTTTAATAGACTCGCCAACTGGAGTAGATATAGAGAACGACTCATGAAGCTGTTCCGGTTCTATCCCAAAGCTCGTAGCAACATAAGGAGTAAGATAGGAAAAAGAAGATCTGGGATCAATAAGGGCATACACATCATGAGATTGAACAGTCAATATACCTGTGACGAAATCTGGAGAAGCCTCTGAACTTTGTTGACCATTCATAGCATAGAACCAACTGGGTCCTCCCGAGTTCTGTGCACCACCCCTAGCTGTACCTCTCCCTGCGGGTTCTGGGAGCCTCAAGCTGGAGGTTGTGCTGAAGATGTAGCAACTGTAGGACTGGATGAATGAGCTGGGCCCCTGCCCATACCCTGGCGGGATGCACGACACTCCTTCTGAATATGACCTCTAATCCTGCACCCATAACACACTGGCATGTCCAGGTAACAGACTCCCGAATGTATCCTCCGACACTTAGGGCATGGGGGCCTCTACTGCCGCTGGAACCTCCCTCCTGATCGGCCCCGATGGTGGGACCTCCTACTGCCCTAGCTGGGCCTAAAATGACTCCTCTACTGCTGACCGTACCCTGATGGTGGGGCACTAGCTGAAGACTGGGCATAAGACTGGGATGACCCTGATAATCCTCCCCGAAAAGCTGGTCTCCCACCTCCAAATGATCCCCAAGGTTGCTACTACCTTCTCGATCCATCATGTGCTTTAACTTTCGAGCCTCTGTAGCTTGGGAAAAAGCCCCTATCTTTCCATAGTTCATGTCAGAATTTGGAGCAGCTGTGGCAGCCTCATTAATAACCAAAGGGCTAAGGCCCTGCACAAATCGACGCACCCTAGCCTCCATAGTCGGCATCATGTGAACAACATACTTTGACAGGTGCACGAACTCCATGTGATACTCCCACACACTCTTACTACCCTATTTAAGGGTCTCAAACTCCACAACACGGGCTGCCTTAGTCTCAACAGGCTAGAAATGATCTATGAAGGCATCCGCAAACTCACTCCATCTCGCCGGAGGGCTCCCCTCCTCACGGGAATCCTCCCACATCTCAAACCAGGAATATGCCACCCCTTTCATACGATAGGAGACCAACTCTACTCCCTCTGTCTCTGTAGCACGCATAACTCGGAGAGTCTTGTGCATCTCATCAATGAAATCCTGAGGGTCCGCGTTGGGATCAGTACATGTGAACACTAAAGGGTCTAACTGAAGGAACCTGTTAACCCTGGAACCGGAAGAGTTCCCTTGCAAGCTATACAAGGTGGGTGCAATATTTGACCTCTGGGCCTTGGAAGCCACTAACTAAGTCAAAATCTGAATAGCTCCCCTAAGATCCCCATCTGAAATACCGGGACCAGAAGCTGGGGCTGGAGGTGGAATAGGAATATCGGCGGGAGAGATTGTGGCACCCTCGGCAAGAGTAAGAACTATGGTAGTATGTTCTGGAGTAGAAGAATCAGGCAGTGTAATAGTTGGGGGATTACCCTTACCGGCATTATGAAGTTGGGAATTAATAGCCACTCCTGGGTGGCATTTTCCTCTTGGACATATCTTGCTTTCTTCTTAGTTTCCATTTACTAAAAGTTAGAACAATGCACGAGTTAGAGGAGAACAACCTCACATTCCACTCTATCGCACGATATAGAACAACAATGAGGGGTATTGTTCCTAAATTTCTGAGTAGCCCCCTAATTATAGATATGGTCAACAACATACCGATAAGAAGGGCTCTACTAGACACGACTCCGAGACATCCTAGGACACTTTAAAACCTTAGGCTCTGATACCAAGTTTGTCACGCCCCAACCTCGGGGAGCGCGACCGGCGCTCAAACGAGTGAACCCAGTCGAGCAAGTCTAATAAGCCTTTCCTACCCGACTCATACATAATCCGAAAAGGAATCGCATTACCATTACTTAAACAGAGGGGAGGTCAATAATAAAAATATATAAATGATGCTAGTTCACTTTTCCTCATATACATTGGGCCATATTTAAGTTTCCAAAAGTACATACAGTTTACAATTTAGTGAAAAAGAGTTTCAAAATAAAACTTGATCTAATGACCACCCCGACACCCATACATGACCCACATAAATGTCTACGGAGCCTCTAAATATACAAAAGACCAACATGACAACGCCGGCAACAAGGCCCCCGGCTGTACCTAAAAATGTAGTAACTAAAACAAAAGAAGAACTACATGACCCCAGGAAGAAATGGGGCTCACCAAGACTGCTGTGAGGAGTGTGAGGGAGAGCACCACTATCTGCGATCAACGCTATCTGTGATGGATTCACATACATCCATTTAAAGATGTAGCGCCCCGGAAAAATGGGCATTAGTACTGTCGAATAGTACTAGTATGTAAGGCAAACACCAATCTTAATAGAATGAAAAGTGAAACAAGCAGGAAGGGAGTCATAATAATCAATAAATGCTTCACAGAAATACAAAGGAAACACCAAGTAAGAATCACATAATTTCCGATTAAGTCTTCCATCTCTTTTAGGTTTATAATCTTAGTGCCAAGTTCCATAACTCACAATGACACCGTGTTTTTACATGGAGTCCGGTCTTGGCCCGACCGACTAAGCCATCCTAAGTGAGACATATCCATATTCATAATTTAAATCAATAATTCCAACACAAATGCCACCATGTGTACAACATGGCGTCCGATATCGGTCCGATCGGCTAAGCCATCTCACTTGGGACATAAACTCTTTATATTTATTCATTCAATTCACATTTCTTTCCATTTTCCATTACATGGCACAACAACCCCATTTATTAAGTAGTTCTTGGCACTTGGACGCTTTTTCTTTTTCATTTCAAATCTTTCCCCTCTTTTTCAAGTTTAAATAACAATGTCAATCATATCCCTACGTCTTATCAGGTAAGGCATTGCACACATGAGGACATGGTAACATCTAGAACAATTACGGAACAGAAACCTTTCTACACAACACATTAAAGCAATCAATTCTTGTATGACCAAGTCAAGGACTCACACCAATTATTCGGGCACCAAGAATTCGATTCTAAGAAGAATAGAGTTAGCCATACATACCCTAATTGAGTTTTTTCCCTAATTCCTACGACAAGTTCCGAAACCTTTTAGAGCCTTTAATCTATTTAAAAATGTAGCACAATTTAAACCATAATTAGGAATTCGATGATAACCCTAGCTCACTTGATCATTATATCAAACATTACGAGTTTGCTAAGGTTCCATGGCCCCTTTTTAGTGGAAGATTACCCCGACCCATTCCCCATTCTTTCCTATCTTTGTTTTTACATTCCGTTACATATTTTAGGATCACATGCATGCAAGGTACCCACCCTTATCCCCATGAATTACCTCACTAATGGTTCATTTTAGCTACAATATGGAATTTAGAGCTTGGGTGATAGAAGCTTACCTCTTGGAAGGGAGACATAGGTGCCTTGCTTGGTAATCTTCAAGATGTTTAGGAAAGGGTTTGATGAACATTTGATGAAGACCCCTTCCCTTCTCTTTGATCCTTCTCTCTCACTCTAATTATTAGAGAAATATGTTGAAAATGGCCTAAGGGGAGTGTTTTAACGGAATGAGGTTTGGGTTTAAAATTAAGAAAATGGGTGCCCCGACACAGGTTTGAATATGCGACCGCATAATGGTTATGCGGTCCACAAAGTGACCGCAGAAAGAGCCTTTAGGGAGTTAAATTTTCTGACTGTGTATGCGACCACTATGCGGTTCACATACCTGTTCTGCGGTCACATAATGCACCGCAGAACTCCCCTTCGCAAAATTTCAAGGAAAATATGTGATCGATATTTGGCCCACAAATCGATTATGCAATCGCATAATTGGGCCGCATAACTGGCCTCAAATTTGGCCAATTTTCTGCTCCACTCTGCGACCATTATGCAGTCCGCAGAGTGATTATGCAGTCGTATAATGGGAAGTAGAAACACGTTCTTTTGTGAAACATTTTCCTCTAAATATGTAGGGTACTATTCAATCCAAAAATTTCGAACCCCGAGTTTTGGTTGAGAACTTTACGGGTCGTTACAGATAGACATTATACCTTCAAAACTTCGAATGGCTACGACATGCTGTTGTCGTCGCCATATTCCATATCTCACTTAGTCATCTATGCTTCCCTGTGGGTTAGTACCTCCGAAAGAAACGGAGGACATCATTTAGTGACCGCGTGATCTCCCTCTGAACGATCAGAATAAGGTAAAGCTTGAAGATAAGTTTTGTACTCAATTAATTTCTCACACCCTCTAGTCGGGTGGATGCCGACTGGTTTTCGCTTCAAACAACTTACCCTCGCAATGATTTTAAAACTTTAAACCTTCCTCTTCCTTCTTTGGCTTTAGACGATCGACTATTCCTGTAGATTTTAAAGCGGTTAGAGAAATTTGAGTTAAAATATGAGAATATAATTATCACCGTAAAGGATTTGGGATTTGAGCACATACCTGATGAAGTTCAATTCATAATGTGTGATTAGGGCTTTTGAGTTATCTCTACCGAATGGTTCACATGTTGGGATTTGAGTGATTTGAGAGATGGTGAGGTGTTTGAGCAGAGAAAATATTGAGAATTTTATGGAGAAGAAACGCCGCAAAGAACTACTATCGGAGCAAAGAAACGTAGCGAAGAGAGCATTTGATATTTACACGTCACTGCTAGGATTATGGAGCCAAAATTATGTTCTTAGCGGGAATGTAAAATTCGGTATTAGTAGCACATATTAGAGGCGACCTAAAAACCTCGCCACTAAATACTTACCTTCTGCAACGACTTTTAAAGTCGCCGCTAATAGTATAATATTTGTTGCAATGAATAAAGTCGCCACTAAATGTTGCCGCAAAAATTCCCTTTTCTTGTAGTGCTACAGTGGCTGAGCGCCTACCAGCGAGCCTACGATGGCAGAGCAGTTATATATATACAGAGCCTTATAAGGTCGGACATCTATTTTACTTACTATATTGAGAGAGTTGAGTCAGTATCAGCGGGTCAGAATATCTTCGTATTACCTTTGACTCCCAGTTACTTTAGGTTATTATATTATCAGTTCGGTTTGTGCTTTCAGTTATTTTTTTGCCTTACATACTCGGTACATTATTTCGTACTGACGTCCCTTTTGCCAGGGATGCTGCATTTCATGCGTGCAAGTTTAGACAGATAGACGGGTAGACCTCCTCAATAGGTATTTCCTGAGTTCAGCTTGATCGGTAAGCTCCACATCATTCAGAGTTGCCGGGTCTAGATTTTTATGTACATCTTGTGTATATATGTATACATATGTTATGGATAGGTCGGGGCTTTGTTCCGATCACAATACCTCCATCACTAGAGGCTTGTTGACATATCCTGTCAGTTAGTGCAGTATGTGGGGCTTGTAAGCCTTGTATGTATATTTTGTTGGTTTGTCAGTTGTAGTAGTTAGGTCGGCCTTGTCGGCCCATCTTTATATTGATGTTTAGTCAGCGTTTGAAAATTGTCTTGCTATATGGCCCATGGACAAAGTATGACATTATATGTTCAAAATACGTTAGTCGCAAGTTGGTACGCATGGATAGGTGAGGCACCAGGTGCCGGTCTCACCCCCCAGGTTCGAGGCGTGATACCGCATCCGCAGATGCGGAGGAAAAGGGTCGCAGGAGCAGGTGTGGGCGGCTTGGTCAAGGATCGCAGATGCGAAAGCTTAACCGCAGGAGCGTGCGCACAAGTACAACACATTGCTCGCAGATGCGGTCCCAGCCTTTTAAGTCATTTCTGCACATACGATGGACTTTTCGCAGGTGTGGTACCGCATGTGCGGTTGGAGGCTCGCATAAGCGAGATTGATGTGCAGAAAATAGAATTTCGAGGGTTTGATCCCCATTTCGAATTTGGAACTTTGAGAGCTCGGTGTGAGGCAATTTTTCCAGGGTTCTTTGAGAAGATTGTTGAGGTAAGTGATTCTAACTCGCACTGGGCTAGATTTCGTGAGTCTATTGCTATTTTCATCTTCTACTTAGGGAATTGAGTTGGGAATTTGCGGAAAAATTATAGAAACTTTATAGACTAAAATTTCAAGTTTTGGAAGGAGATTTGAGGTCGGATTCGAGTAATTCTTGTATGGTTAGACTCGTGAGAGAATGTGTGTTCGTATTTTGTGACTTTTACCCGATTCCGAGACGTGGGTCCGGGGAGGCTTTTTGGTTGATTTTCTAATTTCTTTCTTAAGCTTTGATTTCATTGACTATATTAGTTTCTTATAGCTATATTTATGGTATGTAATAGATTTTGGCTAGATTTTGGCCATTTGGAGTCGAATATTCGTGGGAAAAACATTGCTGCAGATTGATTAGCTTTGTTCGAGGTAAGTGGCTTGCCTAACCTTGTGTGGGGAAATTCCCCTTAGGATTTGGTACTGATATTGATATGTGAGCGCCGTGTACGCGAGGTGACGAGTGTGTACACGGGCTATTTGTTGCAAAACCTGAATTTTTACTGAGTAGTGACATGTTTCACCTTAGTTGAGTGTACTTGCATGTGTAGTTACACTGTAAGCCTATGATAACATGTCTATGTGTCTTAATTTCTTAGCTGAACTCTTTGCATCATGCTTAGTGAATTCCTGCCTCTTTTCTTGACTTGTACTTAGTCTAAACTGTAGATTCTCTTGCTGTACCTATTATCTGAAATTGTCTTAGCTGTGTGCTTACTTTGGGACTACGAGACGGTATCCCGGGAGATCCCCCTGCATATCTACTTTTGGGACTACAGAATGGTATCCCGGGAAATTCCCCTGCACATTTTCTTTTGAGACTACGAGGCGGTACCTCAGAGTTCTCCCGACACATTTACTTTTGAGACTACCAGGCGGTACTTCAGGAGTTCTCCCTGCATATTTACTTTTGGGACTACGAGACGGTATCTCGAGAGATCCCCTGTTGTTTATTTTCACGTGTTATACTGATTTTTCACTGTTGTTTTTTCCTTTGTTACACTTGAGTCTCTTATTATACTGTTATATTCTCTTACTTTATTTATTATATACCAGGGGGCCTCACCTTACCTCGTCACTACTCGACGAGGTTAGTCTTGGCACTTACCGGGTACCAATTATGGTGTACTCATGCTACTCTTTTGCACATGTTTTTTGTGCAGATTCATGTCCTCGTTATCAATTTCATTATCAGTGAGTCAAGAGGACTTAAGGTATATCTGTCGCGTCCGCAGACCTCGGAGTCCCCTTTTACTCTTACCCATGTCAAACACTTCATGTATTTCCTTTTATTAGACTCCGTAGTATAAAGATACTATTTTCTTTATGTAGTTTGTGACTCACGATGTTCCGAGTTTCGGGAAAGCTATTTACGTCTAGTATTTTGGTTATTATCAATGCCGAGCAGCATTGTTATCATTTAGTCAGTATCTGTTGCAGTTAGCTATTATGTTTTGCTTCCATTATTGATTTTTCGCTATTTTTTAGGCTTACCTAGTCGTAGGGACTAGGTTCCATCACGACATGTTTCAGAGGGATGTTTGGGAGGTGACAAGCTAGTATCAGAGCTCTAGGTTCATAGGTTTCGTGAGTTACAAGCCAATTTATTAGTGTCTCGCAGATCGGTACAGAGACGTATGTGCTTATCTTCGGGAGGCTTCGATTCCTCTTTATGCGAAGTTGTTGGCATCAAATTCTAAACTTATTTATTCTATTATTTCTCACATATGGTGAGGACCCGTACCAGAGGATCTAATGAACAAGGTAGAGGACGACCATGCAGTGCAGCCAGAGCACCCGCGCGAGATGCGACAAGGAGCCTCAGCAGCTCCAGCTGGAGAGCAGGCACCGGACGTGCCTATTGCTGCACCAGCCCTCCAGGAGGCTATAGCCCAGTTCATGAGCATGTTCAGCACCTTAGCTCAGGCTGGATTAATCCCACTAGCTCTTGCCACGTCTCAAGCCGGGGGAGAGGCATAAACTCCCGCATCCTGTACTCCTGAGCAGAGGGTCCAGGTTTACCAGGCCCCATAGTTCATCCTTATGCAGCCGGTAGCTCCGGTTCAACACGAGAATATGACACTCGCTTCTGAGGCGGAGCAACTCAGATTTAAGAGGTACAAGAAGTACCACCTACCTACCTTAAGCGTATTGGATATAGATGATTCTCAGGGTTTTCCGGAGGAGTTTCATCGTATTCTCCATACTATGGACGTCGCAGAGATGAGTGGGGTTTCTTTTACCACCTTTTATCTTAGAGGAGCAGCCTATCAGTGGTTGCGTTCTTATGAATTGAGTAGTCCAGATGAGGCTGTTTCACTTATATGGACCCAGTTCTCGGACATGTTTTTGAGGGAGTATGTCCCTCAGATCCTCAAGGACTCATGGCGTGTAGAGTTTGAGCAGCTGCGCTAGTGTGCTATGACTATGTCATAGTATGCAGTCCGCTTCAGTGATTTGGCCCGAAATGCACCGGCCTTGGTTGCCATAGTTCGAGTGAGGGTTCGACGGTTTATTGACGGACTCCACCCCAGTATCCGGATTAGTATGGACATGGAGTTGGAGATGGATATTTCTTATTAGCGGGTTGTGAATATTTCCAGGAGATTGGAGGGCATGCTTTCCCAAGATAAAGAGGAGAGAGAGGCCAAGAGGTCTCGAGAGTCTGGCACTTACAGCGTTACTCGTGCCCCAGCTACAATTTGACATGGTAGGGTAATGTGAGTCACCCCGTTCATTCAGCTTTTCCAGCCCCTTCTAGGCCCTAAGATCCTTATTATGCACCACCAGTATCTAGTGTGCCTCCTGCTCGGGGTACTTTTAGCGGCCAGTCCAGCAGACTTGGCCCGAGTCAGTCACAGCATCCACGCCCTCTAAGGGGTTTTTTTGAGTGTGGAAACACTCGCCATATGGTGAGGGATTGCCCCAGACTTAGGAGGGGTGCACCTCTACATACTTCTCAACCACCACGTGCTCCACTGGGTCCTCAGGCTATGATTACATGCACCAGATACCGTCCCACCTACTCAGCCAACTCGAGGTGGCGGTCGGGGAGGTCGAGGTCGCCCTAGAAGTGGAGTCCATGCCAGATATTATGCTCTTCCTACTCGCATAGAGGCAGTTGCTTCCGACTCTGTCATTACAGGTTTTGTTCCGATCTTCCATAGAGATGCGTCGGTATTATTTGACCAAGGCTCTACGTATTCCTATGTGTCCTCTTACTTAGGGCGTATATCGGGATTCTTTTAGTTCTCCTGTTTATGTGTCTACTCCTATGGGAGATTCTCTTGTTGTGGACTGCGTGTATCGGTCATGTTTGATCACTCTTAGTATTTTTTAGACCAGAGTCGATTTTTTATTACTTAGCATGATAGACTTTGATGTTATCTTAGGCATGGACTGGTTGTCGCCCCATTATGCTATTCTTGATTGTCACGCTAAGACCGTGACGCTGGCTAAGCCAGGTTTACCGTGATTAGAGTGAAGGTGTACCTTATAGTATACTCCGAGTTCATTACTTAAGGCGCAACAAATGGTTGAGAAGGGGTGTGACACATATCTAGCTTATGTGAGAGATGTTAGTATTGATACCCCTATAATTGAGTCCGTTCCAATAGTGAGGGACTTCCCGTATGTGTTTGTAGATGATTTTCCAGGCATGCTGCCTGACAGAGATATTGATTTTGGCATTGATTTGTTGCCAAACACTTAGCCCATCTCTATTCCTCCATATCGTATGGCTCCTCCTAAGTTGAAGGAGCAGTTACAGGAGTTTCTTGATAAGGGCTTCATTTGTCCTAGTGTGACACCTTGGGGTGATCTAGTCTTATTGTGAAGAAAAAAGATGGTTCTATGCATATATGCATTGATTATCTATAGCGGAACAAAGTTACAGTGAAGAATAGGTATCCATTGCCACGTATTGATGAATTATTTGATCATTTAGAGGGTGTCAGGGTGTTTTCGAAGATTGACTTATGTTCAGGCTTTCATCCGTTTAAGATTCGGGAGCCAGATATCCCAAAAACTGCCTTCAGGACTCGGTATGGTCACTATGAGTTTCTTGTGTTGTCTTTTGGGCTGACCAATGACCCAACAACTTTTCCTCCACTGACGATAGGTGACATGCTTTGATACAACAAAAGAGTATAGGCCATAAAGTCATATCCTCATTTCGAGAAATAAGTTTGTGACTCCAACACGACTACCGGAAGGAAAAGTTAGACCCCAGAATAATAGAAATCAGTATGGGTTGGTGAACAAGATAAACTAAACATGAATTAGGAACTGAGTCTTAGATAATAGTCGGCATCATGCGAATTTTATATTGCGTTCCGGCGATAATATAATGGACGACAGAAGAATAACCTTTAACGGTCATTCAGGAAGACGCTTCCCTAAAGCAAGCAATGTGAGTAAAGTTAAGCTTAAGGGACTATGTGTGTCAGTTACACTAAGTGTCACCCTTGTGAGTAAGGAATTTTGTTATCCTTGGTATAGAAGTATTACATAAAGGTGAGTAAGGGTCATCGATGATGTCAAAAGACGCCAAGGATGAAGAGGTAAAACATCTATAGGTAGATCGTCGTAACTCTAAATCATAGTACTCCCCTAAAGGGGGGAATATGGAATGATGTGGCATTAAGTCAAAATTAAGTGGTTCTGGTAACTATGGGATGGTAAAGGAAGAATGCAATAAAAATGAGAAAGGAATGGGGTTGCACTTATTCAAATCCTACAGATATGCTATGAATTCAGAAGATTATACAAGCACAACTTCAAGGAAAGGAAGTAAGGGTTCTTGCCCAGGGTGTTATTGACAAATAAGAAGGCAGTGCAAGATGTGAGTTAAGACAAAGGAAATAAGTCAAGAAAGATTACGCGGAGTATTGATATAAGAATGGGCCAACGAGTAGTTAGTAGTTGATTCAGGAAGAGCCTAGTTAGGGCTAGACAAGAGGTTACAGACAAATCAGCAGATCGTGCAAGATAAACATAGTAAAACCCAATATAGTGAATTCGGCCTCGCAGATATGACATTGTGACCCTTGAGAAATATTCAGATAAGAGTTAAGGTAGTTAAAGGTAACATATGAGTGTTACAGAAATAAAAGAGAGTCCCACTGGGAAGAACAATCAAAACTTCAGTCCAGAAGCAATCGTACAAGCACATGAGTGTGGAGGTAAGTAACTAAGGATAATTATAGGTGAGTACGAACATCAAAAATTCTATCGGGAATACGATGTAATAAGCTCGCAGTTTTACAAGAGCAGAGGGTCCTCCCCAAGTACTACAATCAATGACTAGCTGAGGAAATAAGGAAGAAAGCTTCAACCTAAACATGGTAACTTGAAGGAGAAATGATCATGTAAAAACAATCTCACTACAAATATGTATGCACTCAAAAGGAAAGTGGCACCAACCGTGGCTAATGAGCGGGAAGTAAAATCAAAAGTAATATTCGAGATCATATGAGTTGCACGAAACGTCCGACATGCATGGGAACTAAGATAAGCTAAGTAGGAATGCAACAAAGAGGCAGAAAGACCGGGAAGGTTAATAGCTTACGTTTAAAAAAAGCTGAGAAGGAACGGAAATAAATTATTCGATCAATGATCCACAGTTAGTTCCGTTGTGAACGCACTTAATATTTCCGAGGGTTATCCAAGCAACATATATGTTCACAATCATACAACGTTAAAGACTCCGATATAAGTTAAAATAAATAATTGAGTCCATGTCATAGACAAAGGATTGAATTGTTAAAAGGTTGTATCATGGATATTCCATAGTGCCCATGAAAGGCTATAGTAATAGCTAAAATGGTAGAAGCCGCAGATTGGGAGATAGTTTAAGACTACATAAATGTCGATCAGAAGGAAGAGGAAACTAAAGAGTTACATAAACTAAGTAAATTAGGAGTCTGATTATTGGACCCAGTAAGTTATAGACACCATGATGGTGAACGTTGCAGAAACACTCTTAATATCAAAGGTACAAGAGAGATAATGCAATAGCCATATTCTATAACGGCACTACGATAAAGCCAGTTAAAAGAGTACTAGCCTTATAAGAAGTCAGTATGAAGCTCCCGCCAGATTTTGTATGCACCAAAGGTGCAAGTGTTATAATAAACTTTCAAGATGTGGATGTGAATTATACCTAAGCGGAAGGGATGTCATGAAAGAGATAGAAGATATGATGCGAGATTTTAAGGTAAAGGTGAACAACGTACGGGATACTCTAATGCAGAAGGTTTTGAACAGTTCATATCCAATTTGGATGATTAATTCATCACAAATAGTTTAAAGGGATAATAAATTTTTTTTAAGTAATTTAAATGCAAGAAAAGTAATTTTAAAGCTCTTAAAATCATGAAAAAATTGTAAAATATTTGTATAAATCTTGTAAATTAAGTAATGATGCAAGAATGAGATCTTTAGAAATACACATACTATTTGGGAAAATATGAGGGAAAAATTGGGTATCAACAGGTGCCCCTCTTTACCGGGGAATGACGAAAGATTTATCGGGTAAAGAAAAATAATGACCAATGTTGCCTATATATCCCTGGCGTTAAGGGAATCAGGTCTAGTGTAGTTCTGGATCTAATGGCGAATGAAACCAATGAAGTTGTTATAAGAATGGTCGTATGTTTTGAAAAGGTTCTTTTTGGGTATGATATTATTGCACATAACAGATGAATTTAAGCGGGGGTCATGAATGCGAATTTGAAACGTAACGAGTGTATGCGACGGTTCGTAGAAAAAGTAATCAATTGCGGATCATCAGTTACGTTTAAAATAATCAAAGGATGTCAACGTTGTGATCGGAAACCAGAGCCAAGATTGCTCCCGTTCGTAGAACGTTTACATCCTGAATTTCCTACAAAACTTAAAACAGGGTGCATGCGAATATATTTGGGTTATTGCGAAAATTTAAACATGATGCAAATTCCTTTTGGAACATGAAGGTTGTCTTAGGATGATGAGAATGATGTCCTTAGACCATGACGTCCTGGGCCATGAATCATATGATAAGGGATTCGCAGACCTTGAAATGGTGTCCTCAGGCCATGAGTATGGTGCCTCTGGACTATGACGCCTTTGAATAATACTGTGCAATTTTGAGAGATCCTCCGACCATGGAATGGTGTCTTCAGGCTATGAGGATGGTGCCTTTAGACAATGACACCTTCAAATAATTTAGGGATGTTTCAGCCCATGATATTGCAAAGATATGCTCGTTTGATAGAGCAAACAAGTGATGCTTAGTTATATGCGAGGACGAGAGAAGACAAGACATAGTCTTGTATGAGATAAGGTCAGTGCTTAGCCCTATACGAAGAGTTGAGACAAGGCTTAGTCTCATGCAAAGAAAGACAATGTTTAGCCTTGTGCAATGGCAAGGGCAGGGTTTAGCCCTATGCAAGGGATGGAGGCAATGCTTAGTCTCATGTATGGAAAGGCAATGTTTAGCCTTGTGCAATGGTGAGGGTAGTGTTTAGCCCTATGCAAGGAGTGGAGACAGTGCTTAGTCTCATGCAAGGAAAGGCAATGTTTAGCCTTATGCAATGGTTAGGGCAGTGTTTAGCCCTATGCAAAGAGTGGAGACGGTGCTTAGTCTCATGCAAGGAAAGGTAATGTTTAGCCCTATGCAATAGTGATGGTAGTGTTTAGCCTCGTGCAAGGGATGGAGGCTGTGCTTAGTCTCATGCAAGGAAAGAAAATGTGTAGCCTTATGCAAAGGTGAGGGCAGTGTTTAGCCCTATGCAAAGAGTGGAGACATTTCTTAGTCTCATGCAAGGAAAGGCAATATTTAGCCTTATGTAATGGTGAGGGCAGTAGCCATATGCAAAGAGTGGAGACAGTGCTTAGTATCATGAAAGGAAAGGCAATGTTTAGCCTTAAGAAATGGGTAAGGAAGTTTTTAGTTCTATTCAAAGAGTAGAGACATTTCTTAGTCTCATGCAATCACAATGTTTAGTCTCTAGCAACGAAAGGCAATGCTTAGCCTTATGCAGTAATGGACGCAATGTTTAGACTTATGCAATGATGGAGACAATGCTTATACTCATGTAAGGAATGGAGACAGTTCTTAGTCTAATTCAAGGAAGGTCAATTCTTAGCCCTATGCAAGAAAAGCAATGATCAGCTGTGAGAGAGTAAAGTATTTCTTAGCTTGATGTGTTTGTCGTTTTGAAGATAACAATTCTGCTGCATGCATGTATTTGCGAACATTATTGTTATGTTCATTGTGCCTGCATTCAAAGATAAATTGTGAGTTTTCAGGGGAGGGGGGTGGTTCGTGCTCTTGATCAATTGCTTTGCTTTTACTCCTGTCTTAGGGAAACATAGCTTTCAAAAAGCATGTAGGCATTTGAAAAACAATTTGTAGAAATGTGGTTGTTTGAAATATATGATAGTGCATTATATCAAATAATTTAAATGAACAAATGACTATGACGTATTTTGAGACATTGCTACCTCATTCCTTAAAATTCTGCCCCAGTTTAAACGCATACTCGCGATCTTGCCCCAATTTCTGATCATGGAAAAATGAAGATTTTATTAGGATGTTACCGAACCCACATGGCTGCCTATGTATCCCCTTTTAAATGGGAATAAGGTGAAGTGTCGTTCAGTTACATCAAATAGAAAATGCAAAAAATCTTAAACATAGTATCTCTTGGATTCGTCTGAATTGATAGATTTTGGCTAAATTTCTCCGTCCATTTCTGCGAGTGTAAGCGCTCCTCCTGTCAGTGCCCGGTGAACCATGTCAGGACCTTCCCAGTTGGTTAAGAACTTCCCCTTAGCTTCATCCTGGTGGGGGAAGATTCACTTTAGTACCAATTGGCTCGATGTGAATTGCCTAGACTTGACTTTTTTGTTGAAAGCTCTTTCCATTCTGTTCTGGTAGATTTGACTGTGATATACCGCATTCATTCTTTTTCCATCAATGAGAGCTGGTTGTTCATACCAGCTTTGTACCCATTCCGGATCGCTAAGCTCAGCTTCTTGTATCATTCTAAAGGAAGGAATTTCCACTTCGGCAGGAATATCGGCTTCAGTACCAAAACCAGTATGTAGGAAGTTTCTCTAGTTGATGTGCGAACTATGGTACGATACCTAAGTAAACCAAACGAAACTTTCTCGTGCCATTGTTTGTTATTGTCAACCATTTTCCTCAATATCTTCTTGATGTTCTTGTTGGCGGCTTCTACAGCTCCATTCATTTGCGGCCTATATGATGTGGAGTTCCTATGCTTGATCTTGAATGTTTCAAACATGGATTTCATCAAATCGCTTTTGAGATTGGTAGCGTTGTCAGTAATGATTGACTCCGATACTCCAAATCGACAAATGATGCAGTCTTGAACAAAATCTGCTACAACCTTCTTAGTTACAACTTTATAAGATGTAGCTTCAACCTATTATGTGAAGTAGTATATGCCCACAAAAATGAACCTATGCCTGTTTGAAGCGGCGGGATCGATTGGGCCGAAGACATCCATACCCCGAGTGGAGAAAGGACAGGGTGAACTTGCTGCATTGAGTTCATTGGGTGATACTCGTATCATGTCATCATGTATCTAGCATTGGTGACACTTCAGAACATACTTGATGCAGTCTGTTTCCACAGTCATCCATAAATACACTGCTCTCAGTATCTTCTTTGCTAAAACGAAACCGTTCATGTGCGGTCCGCAAGTTCCGGCATGTATTTCCTCGAGCTATCTAGATGCCTCCTTTGCATCGACACACCGTAGTAATCCCAGACCAGGACTCCTTCTATATAGAATTCCCCCGCTTCGAAAGAAATGGCTAGCTAATCTTCGAAGCGTGCGCTTCTGAGTATGGGTAGAAGTCTCTGGGTTTTTCTCTTTTCCAAGTACTTCTCGATGTTGCAGAACCATGGATTTCCGCCAATCTCTTCTTCAACACGAGCATAATAAGCTGGCTGCTTATGAATCCCTATTGGGATAGGATCAATGAAATTATTGTCTAGGTGTTGTATCATGGAAGACAAAGTGGCTAACGCATTTGCAAACTCATTCTGAATCCTTGGATCATGTTTGAACTCTATTTTCGTGAACCTCTTGATTAGCTCTTGTACACAATGCAAATATGGCAATATTTTGGTGTTCCTCATAACCTATTCCCCTAGAACCTGGTGCACCAAAAGCTTTGAATCTCCGATTACCAGCAGCTCCTGAACATTCATGTCAATGGCCAACCTGAGTTCCAAGATGCAGGCCTCGTATTCTGCCATATTGTTGGTGCATGGAAACCCGAGTTTGGAGGATACCAGATGGTGTTGACCATTTTCTGTTACTTAGGCAACTCAGATACCTACTCATTTGAAGTTTGCTGCTCTGTCAAAGAACATCCTCCAACCATCATATGCCTCGGTGATATCTTATTCTACAAATGACACCTCCTCATCGAGAAAGTATGTTTTCAATGGTTCGTACTCTCCGTCTACTGGATTTTCTGCCAAATGATCCGCCAATGCTTGCCCTCTGAATGCCTTCTGAATCACATAGACAATGTCGAACTCACTTAATATAATTTCCACTTTGCTATCTTACTTGTTGGCATGGGTTTCTGAAAGATGTATTTTAACGGATTCATCCTTGATAGAGATATGTAGTATATTCACAAAAATAATGCTTCAACTTCTGAGCTATCCATGTCAAAGCACGGTAGGTGCGTTCCAGTAGAGAGTACCGGGCTTCATAAGGTGTGAATTTCTTACTCAGATAATATATTACCTACTCCTTTCTTCCAGTTTCATCAAGTTGTGTCAAAACACAACCAAAAGCCCTATCCAATACGGACAAATAAAGCAACAGAGGTCTCCCTGGTTCTGGTGGAACCAGAATGGGTGATTTAGATAAATACTCTTTGATTATGTCGAAAGCTTTCTAGCATTCTTCAGTCCGACTTGTCGCATCATCTTTCCTTAGCATCCTGAAGATTAGCTCACATATCACAGTTGATTGTGCTACGAAGCATTTGATGTAATTGAGGCGACCTAAAAAACTCATCACATATTTCTTATTCTTTGGAGGTGGCAGGTCTTGGATAACTTTGACCTTTGATGGGTCGAACTCAATCCCTCGTTGACTGGCGATGAATCCTAACAATTTTCTAGAAGGGACTCCGAAGGCACATTTTGCAGGATTCAACTTCAAATTTTATTTTCGAAGTCAGTCGAAAAATTCCTTCAAGTTCGCTATATGATCTGAAATATTTTAGATTTGATGATAACGTCATCCACGTATACCTCTATTTTCTTGTGTATCATATCATGGAAAATGGTTGTCATGGCTCTCATGTAGGTGGCTCCAGCATTTTTCATACCAAACGACATCATTTTATAACAATATATTCCCCATGGCGTGATTCTTTTTTTGCATTTTCCTCATCCATCCAGATCTGATGATATCCTGCAAAGCAATCCATAATTGATTGAAGTTCATGCTTGCGCAATTATTAATCAACGTGTTTATGTTAGGCAACGTGAAATCATCTTTGAGACTTGCTCTATTCAGATCTCGGTAATCGACACATACTCTGACGTTCCCATCTTTCTTCGAAACTGGCACAATTTTGACCAACCAAGTCAGATATTCGATCACTCGGAGAACCATGGCTTTGATTTTCTTGGTGACCTCCTCTTTTATCCTCAAACTCATATCCGACTTTAACTTTCCGAGCTTCTGCTTTACCGGTGGACACATGGGATTAGTGGGTAGCTCGTGAGCCACTATGGATGTGCTCAAACCAGTCATATCATCGTAAGACTATGCAGAGATATCTTTATACTCTTTTAGGAATCTGATTTACTCTTCCTTCTTTGACGGTGATAGATGAATGCTTGTACGTGTTTCCTTGACCGTTTGGGAATCCCCTAAGATAACAGTCATAGTTTCATCCAAAATAGACTTGGTTTTTTTCAAAGTTTTCCACTTCTCTGACAATTTCATCAGGTATTATATCATCTTCCAGCTCTTTTGAATCACTTTCCTCATGTCGCGTAGTCCCAATACATATCACAAACATAGGTTCATCGGGGTAGCTATAATAACACTGAAAAGAAAATGTAAAAATAATAATAAATACGAAAAGAGGTAATGCATTAATAGAATATTAAAAACATCAACAAGTGCGGCTTAGTGACTCGAGTAATTATTTCAAAACAAAATACAGAAAAATTTCACAAATGCTCAAAACTATTTAAAAAAAAAAAGTAATTCATGCTAATTTGCTAGGCTACCCGGGAGCTCGACGAGATCGGGACGGTGCAGCAGTCCAGTTCTTTAGAAAATCTCCTTTCTCCATGATATGAATGGTAAGGTCTTCCTCCTGCTCCTTCTCAACTATTGCACTCCAGTCCATGGTTTCTTCATCTAAGAACAACTTCCTCATGCCAGCTAAAACTTCATCTTCCTCAGATCCCCACATCATGTCAGCTTGATGGAATGTCTGGTGTAGATGTGGTACCGGTTTTTCCAGCGGATAATAAGGAGCAAGTCATGGTGGTGACCGATCCTGGTATTCCTGCTGCGTGTATTCATATCCAAGTCCAAAAGTCATGCCATGACGTTATATTTGTATGGGCTTGGTGATCCCTTCATGATTTTTGCCGAGACCCTTCCCGAGTTCATTCCTCGTCCATAGCGGTATGCTTTCTATCTTGTTGCTCCACCATTGGTCCTTTTCAATTGAGTTGACTAACCCAATGTGATGATATGTTTCTCCACTCGGCTTCTTTATGTTTTCGATGACTGGAACAGTCTAATTGGTGTAGATGGGGTTATTTCCATCTCCATGAATGATCACCTCCTGATGATTCCACTCAAACTTCACAGCCTGATGCAGGGTTGAAGCCACTGCACTGCCAACATGTATCCATGGTCGTCCTAATAGTAGGTTGTAAGTAGCAGATATAAACTACCACATGGAACTCGACATTTAACCAAGTCGGGACCATCTGTATACTGAGGTTGATTTCTCCAATGGTTGCTCTCTAATATCTATCAAACGCCTTCATATTTATGCTTCGCATTCATATATGGTGCTGGCCTTTACCCAATCTATTCAGAGTAGTTAGTGGGCATATGTTGAGACTTGAACCTCCATCTATCAAGACCATGGCGATGAACTTATCCTCAAATTGCACCATGACGTGTAGCGCCCTATTGTGACTCAGCACTTCAGGTGGTAATTCATCTTGATGAAAAGTGATCTTGTGACTCTCGAATACCTGTCCAACCATGTTAACCATCTCCTCACCAGTGATGTTGGTGGGTACATAAGCTTCACTCAACACCTTCATCAAAGCATTCATATGTGTGTCTGAGCTTTGCAGTAGTGACAAGATGGATATCTGAGTGGGAGTTTTGTTCAAGTGGTGAACAACAAAGTACTCTCTTGCTTGTACCTTTCTCCAAATATCATCGTTGCCAGTTTCGACAACATGTAGTTTAGATGTAGCTTCCTTGTTTGTTCCCCCAGGTTCTCAGGTGTATAAACTCTTCCACTTCTAGTCATACCTTGTGCTGCACCTGTTTCCTCCTTTTTTGATTTTCCCTCTCTCCTTGCATTCGCAACGTAGTCCCATAGGATGGCATCAGAATTGTAATATCGTGTTGGAGCTACCATCACAGTGAAGGGTGTAGATGCCTAAACTTCCAACGGCGCATGGGTTTGTACCACAACCGTCGTGAGGGTGACTGGAGATGTTTTAGGAGCATCCCCCTCTTGATCACATTCTTCGTCAGTAACTATCGCGTTAACTCCCTCACCTCTGTGATCTGGGAGAGGATTGTTACGAACATTTGATGCAGCTTCCTTTTCCTGTATGACCTTAGTGTCGATAAGTGTCTGAATTTTGTCTTCCAATCTGTGGCACTCATCAACGGTATGACCCTTCAATCCCGAATGATAGGCACATTTCTTGTTTTTTTTTATCAATCAGCTAGTTTTTATTTATAATGAATAAAAAACAAAACAACAAATAAAATAATGTAGCATGTTATCCTACTAAGAATAGGACTCTAATTACTGAATACATCGCACCTATTATCATGTTTGGGCTTCACACCTATCCATGATATTACATATGATGTATCTAAAAATCCAAACTAGAACTAGTTTAATCCACAAACTAAAAGTTGTACTACATATCCTTGAATCCTTTAGTCCATGCATCGAAAGTTTGCATTTGTAATGTAGTCGAAAATACTGTTCCCCATTGCATCTGTGATCCAGTTTTGTGACTTCCATGTTCTGTCCTTCGAAGTGCATTGAATCTCTTATTGTAGACATTCTCCGTCTTTCTCTCCCATTTCTGTCTTGTTGATTCACGTGAATTTTTCCTTCTGTTGCTAGTGTCATGTGCACGTCTCAGCTGTGCTTCCCATTGTTACCTCTCGTTGTCCCTGCAAAAGCTGTACAAATCCACACCATTCCTCTTAGTTCGATGTATCTTCACCATGCCTTCATTCTCATGCCTTGTATGTTTGTGTCTACTCCTAAATCTCATGATCTTCTTGTATTCAGTAGTAGGACATAAATGCAGTAACTTTGCCATATTTCTTGTCCTGCTTATATTGTCTGATTCCAGCTTCTATGCATTGTGCCCTTGTGCTGTTTTATGTTTTCCTGTATGATCTTCAACCAGCTGCTGTGGTGCAGTGTGTCTGGCCCCCTATCAATCTCTTTCATATCTTCCTCAGCTTCCCTGACATCTTGTTCATTTCTCTTCTGAGCAACTGAGTGTTCCTTTTGTTTCTAATTGTCTCCCTAACGCCCTCACTACTTTCCCATCTTGTGTATGCTACTGAGTAATTACCTACGTCAAAGGTCCCTCCTTTGGAATGAATGCAGGGCATTAATACCACCAAAGAGAGATCCCTTAGACAGTAAGCTAACAACTCAGTATGTGTACCTGCAAATAAAAAACAAACCAAGTTAGTGAAATAATAGATCACCATGCTCTTTGATTGAACATGGTGATCTGCAATGTTGATCTCCCTAATCCCCCACCTTGTTCTCCCATCTCCAGTCATTAATTTCTTGCAATCTTTACTCTTAAATAAGGGCACTGTGACTTATCATCATTCAGAATCTTCCTACCCATTGTGTCTAGCTCCCAAAAGTCATGGCATTCAATGTTTCCTCGATCCAAAGCATAGTTTGCAAGATGGTCAGCCAGCCTATTTCCTTCTCTGAATATATGTGACACCATAATAGTGCATTGTTCCCTAATACTCCATATCTCATTTATTTGGTCAGTTATATTCCAAGGTGGTTTCCATTCTCCTTCCATGACTTTTTTGATCAACATAGAGTCTGTTTGTAGCCAAATATGTCCATGATTCATTGCATTGCATATCCTTAGTGCTTCTACTATTGCTGTGGCTTCTGCTTCATTGTTCGACCCTTCCCTAATCTCTGTTCCATTTGCATAAATTAGGTCTCCATGATGATCCCTCAGACAGTATCCTATTGAACTTCTCCCTGGGTTTCCTCTGCTTGCACCATCTGTATTTACTTTTATCCATCCGTCTTGTGGCATTTCCCATAACACCTTTTCAAACTTCAGTTTAGGAGTGTAACTTTGCAGCATNGAAGTTGTTTCATATGCATGTAATACTTGCATAATTAACCTCAAGGATCTTGCACGTGATGAAGCAAATATTATCAAATCGTCTGCATACGCTAGGTGGTTGATTTTTGGGCTCCACTTTGGCAGGACAAAACCATGAAATTGTCTATTCTGATGCAATGCATTAAGCCCCCTCGAGAGTGCTTCAGCAGCTATTATGAACAGCGTAGGTGACAGGGGATCTCCCTGTTTCACTCCCTTTGATGACTTGAAATAACGATGCGACTGACCATTAACTAGAATAGAGTACCAATTATTCCCAACCAGATCAAAGATTAGCCC
>ML389401.1:397-10654 GCA_005239525.1 Nicotiana knightiana
AATTGATATTCAAAAGTCTTGAGAAAATTGATTAAACACTAGTTTAGTATTTTATAGACTCAATTGATACGTACAATTCTCTGTGGGATCGACTTTGGGTGTAATACCCCAGATTATATTTGCAGCGCCCGTTTAGTCTTTCTACAAGACATAGTTGAGCGTGATCAACACTCAATAAATTGGGCAAGGGACTTCATGAGATCAACGAAAGATATATGAATGTAAAGGCTTTCTACGTTTCTCAGAGGTCTACCATTGGCGAAATCAGTCTTTGTTTGTAGATGGGACCTACATGGTTCGAAATTTAATTTCAGGTGATAGACATATCAACATCCTATAATCTGTTGTTGGGACGCCCATGGATACATGCCGCCGGGGTTGTAGCATCAACATTGCATCAGGTGGTAAAATTTGAATGGAACCACTAGGAAGTGATCATCCATGGTGACAGAAGCAACCCTATCTATGGTCGCCAGACCATCCGGGTGATTGAAGGTAGAAGAAGGCTGGGTGGAGAAACCTACCACCACATTGAATGGGTCAATGCAGTGGATAAAGACAAATGGTGGGACAGTAAGATCGAAAGCATACTGAACTGGAGTGGATACGAGCCTGGTAGAGGACTCAGGAAAAATCTTTAGGGGATTTCCAAACCAATACAATTGAAGCACCATGGCACCACTTTTGGGCTGGGATACAAATACACTTGGCAGGAGTACGAAGACTGGTCGCCACCATGGAGCCATCCCTACTATCCATTGGAACAACCTATACCATATTTGGAGCAGACTTTCCGGCAAGCTGATATCATATGGGGGTCAGAAGAAGAAGAAACTCTAGCAGCTTTGAAGGATCTATTCCTGGAAGATGGTGACATGGACTGTTGTGTTATTGTTGAGGAGGAGGAGGAGGAAGGCCCTACCATCCAAGCTGTGAGTAAGGGATCATTCCTCAAGAATTAGAATGTCAGACCATCTAGGGCCCGATGAGTCCCGGGGTAGCAAGGCTGAACAAACATTGTTTTTTTCATTTTTTGCTAATGATTTCCTTTTCGCCTTTTCCATTTTTGCATTTTCCAATAAAATCTCCAATGTTCCAAAAACACTCAAAAATCACTTTTATGTTTCAACGAATCTTGTATTCATTTATTATCATTTTCTCTCATTATTTTATCTTACAACATTACTATTTCCTATCTTGATGAACCAATAACTATGACATGCCATGAGACAACGCAACAAAAGGACAGTGATTCAGAGGAAAAAGATACCATACCCGATGAAATTATCAGAGAAGTTGAGGATTTTGAAAATAGACCTAAGTCCAATCTGGACGAAACCGAGATAGTCAACCTGGGAGATTCAGAAACTTTCAAGGAAACTCGCATCAGCATTTATCTATCGCCATCAGAGCAAGTGGAATACACACAATTCTTGAAAGGGTATGAAGACATATTTGCATGGTCGTATGATGACATGACTGGTCTAGGTACATCCATTGTGGCTCACAAGTTACCAACCAATTCAATGTGCCCGCCGGTAAAGCAGAAGCTCAGAAAATTCAAGCCTGATATGAGTCTGAATATCAAAGAGGATGTTACCAAGCAAATAAACGCCAAGGTTCTCAGGGTAGTTGAATATCCGACATGGTTAGCCAATATCGTGCCAGTACCCAAGAAAGATGAAAAGGTCAGAGTTTGTGTCGACTACCGAGATCTCAACCGGGCCAGTCCAAAGGATGATTTTACTCTCCCGAACATACACATCTAGATTGACAATTGTCCAAAGCATGAACTTCAATCACTCGTGGATTGTTTTGCTGGTTACCACCAGATTTGGATGGACGAGGAAGACGCTGAGAAAATGGCTTTCATTAAGCCGTGGGGAGTTTACTGTTATAAGATGATGTCGTTCAGCCTAAAGAATGCTGGGGCCACCTATATGAGAGCTATGCCCACTATCTTCCATGATATGATACATAAAGAAATTGAGGTGTATATGGATGACGTCATCATCAAGTCCAAGAGAGCCACCGACCATACAGTAGATTTGAGAAAATTCTTCGACAGGTTGCGAAAGTACAACTTGAAGTTAAACCCCGCAAAGTGTGCGTTCGAAGTTCCTGCTGGGAAATTGCTTGGGTTCATCGTCAGCCGCCGAGTAATAGAACTGGATCCATCAAAGGTCAAAGCCATCCAAGAATTTCCACCGCCAAGGAACAAGAAAGATGTGATGAGTTTCCTAGGACGCCTTAACTACATCAGCCGATTCATAGCCCAATATACGGTTATATGTGAACCAATCTTCAAGATGCTGAAGAAAGATGATGCGACCAAATGGACCGACGATTGTCAGAAAGCTTTCGACAGAATCAAGGAATACTTGTCAACATCACTAGTCTTGGTCCCGCCAGAGCCAGGTGGACCCTTGCTATTCTACCTTGCGGTATTAGATGGAGCTTTTGGCTGCGTTCCGGGGCAGCACGACGAGACAGGAAGAAAGGAATAGGCTATTTATTATCTGAGTAAGAAGTTCACTCCACATGAGGCACGATATTCTCTACTGGAACGTACCTGCTGTGCTCTAACCTGGGTAGCCCAGAAGCTGAGGCATTACTTCTGTGCCTACACAACGTATCTCATATCAAGGATGGATCCCTTGAAATATATCTTTCAGAAGCCCATGTCCACTGGCAAACTGGCCAAATGGCAAATCCTGTTGAGTGAGTTCGACATTATCTATGTGACTCAAAAAGTAGTAAAGGGGCAAGCACTGGCAGATCATCTTGCCGAGAACCCCGTGGGAGGAGAATACGAACCCTTGAAAATGTATTTTCCCGATGAAGAAGTGTCATTCATAGGGGAAGACATTGCAGAATCCTATGAAGGGTGGAGAATGTTCTTCGACAGAGCAGCCAATTTCAAAGGAGTCGGCATTGGAGCTGTTCTGATATTGGAAACATGTCAACACTACCCAGTATCTGCCAAACTCAGATTTCCCTGTACCAACAATATGGCAGAATATGAGGCCTGCATCTTAGGGCTCAATATGGCCATTGACATGAGTATCCAGGAGTTGCTAGTAATTGATGACTCAGATCTGCTAATAACCAAGTACAAGGAGAATGGGCTACCAAGAATTCCAAGATATTTCCATATCTGCACCATGTGCAGGAATTGAGGAAAAGGTTCACAAAGACAGAATTTCGGTACGTCCCCAGAATTCAGAACGAATTTGCCGATGCATTGGCCACTCTATCATCCATGATACAACATCCATATACGAACTTCATTGATCCTATTCCAGTAAAGATCCATAGCCAACCGGCATACTGTGCCCACATTGAAGAAGAAGCAGACGGGAGACCATAGTTCCACGACATCAGGGAATACTTGTCAAAGGGAGAGTACCCAGAGCTTGCGAATCACACTAAGAAACGCACGCTTTGGAGATTGTCCAACAATTTCTTTCTCAGCGGAGGAAACCTGTACAGAAGTACTCCTGACTTGGGATTATTAAGATATGTCGATGCAAAGGAAGCCTCCAGACTACTTGAAGAGATACATGCTGGGACCTGTGGCCCACACATGAATGATTTTGTCTTAGCAAGGAAAGTACTCAGAGCCGGTTAATTCTGGATGACCATGGAAACGGACTGCATCCAATATGTCTGGAAATGCTATCAATGTCAGGTACATGCAAATATATAAAGGTACCCCCAAATGAGCTCAACACAACAAGCTCGCCTTGGTCGTTCATCGCATGGGGAATGGACGTTATTGGACCAATCAAGCCTACAACCTCAAATGGACACATGTTTATCCTAGTAGCTATTTATTACTTCACCAAATGGGCCGAAGCGGCATCATACAAAGTAGTGACTAAGAAAGTCGTGGAAGAATTTGTCCATGACCATCTCATTTGTCGGTTCCGGGTTCCGAAGTCAATCATCACCGACAACGGCTCCAATCTCAACAGTGATATGATGAAATCCATGTGCGAGACTTTCAAAATCAAGCATAAGAATTCCACAGCCTACAGACCACATATGAATAGAGTTGTGGAAGCCGCCAACAAGAGAGTCAAGCTAAGACAGTTCACACCGGGGCAGCTGGTGTTAAAGAAGATTTTTCCACATCACGATGAAGCCAAAGGAAAATTTTTTCCCAACTGGCAAGGTCCGTATATGGTTCACCGAGTATTGACAGGAGGAGCTCTCATACTTGCAGAAATGGATAGAGAAGTTTGGCCAAAGCCAATCAATTCAGATTCAATCAAACGATATTATGTATAACTTTCTATGCCTTTCTTCAATGATGTGAATTGAACTATGCCTGACCTGATTCCCGTTTAAGAGGGGATAAGTAGGTAGCCCTATGGGTTCTATCATAATTCAATAAAAATCTTATTTCCCCCGCAATTGGAAATTGGGGAAGAATTTTGAGGAGGACCCTCAAAATTCTGAAGCAAGTTCAGCTGATCGCAGCATGTACAACGGTAAGAATCGTCAACCATCTAACTGGAGCAGACTTTTGAGGAGCGACCCTCAAAGTTCTGTAGCAAGAGTGGTTGCAATGTCTTGAACTATGTCACGGTCATCGGTTCATCTAAATTTCTCAAAATATATTTTTACTATGTCTTTATAAAATCATGCACGTTTTCAAAATATAGCTCTGTTTAGCAAACGTTACCCCGATGATGAAAACAAAATCATCAGACCAAGCAGAGCAAAGCAAGTAAAGCCAACGGAGACACGAATCAACCTCCCCATCTACAGAACTCACAATTTTTATTTGGATGTAGGAACAAAGAACGAACATGTTCAAAATCATAATCCTCAAAACCATTGCACTTGCCGACATTTGCTATCAGCACGAACAAACAATGCTCCATAGTCACAATGCTCACAACAATCACAATATCAACGCCTACTGCCAGCTAAGAAATTTTACTATCATTTACGATTTAATCTTCTGCATAAGGCTAAGTTCTGCCTTCATTTTGGATAAGGCTAATATCTGCCTTCATTTGCATAAGGCTAAGCTCTGCCTTCATATTGCATGGGACTAAGCTCTATTCCGCATTTTGCATGAGGCTAATTTCTGCCTTCATCTGCATAAGGCTAACCGCTGCCTTCCTATTTGCATGAGGTTAAGCTCTACCTCCATTTGCATAAGGCTAATCTCTACCTTCTCTTGCATAAGGCTAATCTCTGCCTTCCTATCTGCATGAGGTTAAGCTCTACCTCCATTTGCATAAGGCTAATCTCTGCCTTCCATATCTCTGCATGAGACTAAGCTCTGTCTCCATACTTGCATGAGGCTAAGCTTTGCCTCCAATTTTCTTTTCACCGAGACTAAGCGGCTGTCTCTCGAGCATTATTTACTTCGCTTCTATTTTGGGCTAAGCTCTGCCCTCCATTTCCCAAGACTATGATCTGCCTTGTGGGAGTCATATTACTGCATTTCATGGGATGAAATATCGCCAACCTGTCCAAGGGCGTCATAGTTCGGAGGCACCATCTTCATGGCCCGAGAACGTCATGTCATGGCCTGAGGATCTCTCTTAATTTTGCGTATCATTATTCAAAGGCGTCATCGTTCGGAGGCACTATCTTCATGTCCCGAGAATATCATTTCATGGCATGCGAATCTTTCATCAAACAATTCATGGCCAGGACATCATAGTCTGAGGACGTCATCCCTAACCGTCCAAAGACAACATTCATAGTCCAACGGGAGCTTGCATCATGTTTAAATTTATGCATAGTATACGCCTATATTGCTTGTGTTTGCAGGTAACCTGGCAAGAAACGGCTATTCCAGCAGGAGCGATCCCGTTCTAGTTCTCCCAACCATATCAAACCTAACCTCCCCCATAGAACCATCCAGTCGCCTATCCCTAGATGTTACGTCCGTTCTTGTGATAACTTCAACTGTATACGCCGATGAATCCGAAACTATATACGACCTGATTCCTATAAAACCAGGGATATGTAGCCAGCTCAGAAGCCAGGGTGCGGCCTAAAATCTCTCTAACCATTTCTCTCGGTCAAAATTGGCCATCATATCTTTACCCGAAAACTCTTTCATCCTTTCCGGGTAAAGAGGGGCAACTGTTGATACCCAATTTTTCCTCAAAATATTTTAAATTTTGCATATATAGCTTCAAAATCATGTAACAATAGCAATTGATATTTTTCCACAATTTCACTATATTTGTATTAATCTATCCATCATTTTATTGCCAATAAATAATTATAAAATTGCATTACAAATAATTTCAAAAGAATTTCTTAGTTTCATTAATTATTTTTGATCCTATTAAGACCAAATTATTTCATAATTAGTCAAATTGGCACCTTTTGGCTATAATTGCAATAACTTTTCAATTATACCCCAATCAAACTATTTTATACTATTTTTATCCAGAAATTAATCATTTGTATTTTTAAAATACTAAGTAATCATCTTAATTATTTTCTACACATGAAATTCATTTTTTATAATTAACAACTATTTTATAAATTGTTTTAATTAATTTACATTGGGTGTTTAACAAGTGACCCCATTTAGCCAATTATAGCCAGCCCAAAACGCCTAAATACACTAGCCCAAGACCCCAGACCCAAATCCTAATATTACCCGACCCAAATGCGCCCAAATCCTGGCCGTTGATCATTTTTGATCAACGGTCCAGGTTATTTCCTTCCTAATTTAACCTAACGACTACCCCCCAAACCCCTTCCCCCTCACACTCTCCGCCGTCACACTCTCCTTCTCTCCCAAACTCTCTCTACCCTAACCCTAATCTCCCCTCGCCGTTGCTTGCTCGCCGTCAACTATGGTGGCTCACCACCACTCCCAGCCTTAATGGCTCTCCTATGACCGGGATTTCTACTGTCTTTGAGGTCCTCAAGGGACCAGTGGCCGGTCCACTCACACCCTGGTCTGTCCTCGCCATCCTCAGGACGCCATGGCTCGTTTTGAGTAAGATCGTCCTATTTCTTGGCTAAACCTATAGGTTCTAAGCTAATATCTCTCATTTCTGGGTTATTTTCTAGAAACCCTAATTTCATCTCTTAACTCTTTAGATCTGTAACAGATCTGAGAATATTTGAGCTATTTTTTGCTTGTTTTTTATGAAAACCTTTTGATTTTCAAAGCATCGCTTCATTTTCCTAATTAGGGTTCTGGAACTTTTCTTCGAAACGATTTGTAAGTGTTATTCTGTGATTCTTATGTGTTTAAACGATTTTTGTTAGGATCTCCCTTAACCTTAACTAGTTATGTTGAAAACCCTAATTTTTTAGCATTAGGTTTTGATTCTGAGTTCGTCCTTGCTGTTGTTCATTTGATTTTTGCTGTGTTTGATTCTCATGAATGCTACTTCGTTTAATTAGATTTTTTGTGATTTTTTTACCCTATTGTGCCATATTACGGTTTCAGACATGATTCCTTCTGTTTATGCTCTATTTGTTTTATTTATTCATGGAAGTTTATATTATTTCCCCTTAAAATAAGTACTATTTTTCGATTCTTGAATCCTTCATTTACTGTGTTGATTCTCCTATACTGATTTCCGGCTATTTTTCCTATTTTCACAACCTTTAAAGTATTCCTTGCCTTATTATGTGATTAACCGTATTATTTACTGAGTATTACTGCTATTTCCTTAATTAGACCTTTGTGTATCTATCCCTATTTATCTATTTTGTACCTATATTGTTTTAAGGCTGAATACATACGGAGATACTTAAAGTTGGCATGATTATTTATTTAGACACCTGAACTCAAAGGTGTTCCTATTGAAGACTCCAATAAACAGATTTTTTTCTTTTTTATTTCCTCCTCCTCCTTCTTCTTCTTCTTCTTCTTCTTCTTCTTCTTCTTCTTCTTCTTCCTCTTCTTCTTCCTCTTCTTCTTCTTCTTCTTCTTCTTCTTCTTCTTCTTCTTCTTCTTCTTCTTCTTCTTCTTCTTCTTCTTCTTCTTCTTCTTTTTCTTCTTCTTCTTTCTCTCCACCACCATTTCCACCATTGCTTCCTCCACTTTCATCATTGTCGTTCCTCCACCATTGATTTATTTCCTCCTTCTTCTTTCTCTCCACTACCAGCCACTGCTAGGCTCCCCCCTCCTCACCACCAAATCCTCCGCCACCCTCCTCTCTAACCCCCATGGTCGAACCCTTCTCTTCACCCCACCCATCTCCAGTCGTCACTCTTATCCAGGAGCACCCCCTTATTGATTAAAACTGAAATGAGCCCGAGTTCTTCATTTCAAATCGAAACACCATTAATGGGGTCTTTAAAAAGCTTGAAGGTTTAAAATGGGTTACTTGATTTGATGAAAGTTTGGGAAATTAATATTTGGGTTGTCTTTGGGTCGTCGTGGGGAATCTTTAGCTGAAATAATAACAAATTTGGAGGAGTTTCTCTTAAAAATTTGGATTAAAATCGTGCTTGGAACAAGAACACACATGAAAATAGTGAAGAACACCATAATTTTACCTTTTTCTTACTCAAAATAATATATGTCATTTTTTTATTCGTCATTTTCCACTTGGTGCATTGCACAAACTTTGTAAGTTTGACTGGTTGTCAAAGAAGTGCTTAATTGGAACAAGTTTCGGTAGTATAAGTGTTCAATAGGAACACCCTCGAGTTTAGGTGTCTAAATGAATAATCGTGCCAACTTTATGTGTCTCCGTATGTATTCAGCCTTGTTTTAATTCTTTCCTTAATTGTTACCTGCTCTTTACCATTGGTAAATTACTCCCTTAATTAAGGGAAGACTTGGCTGATTTTACTCTTAACCGATTCTGTAGTTCTACAATTACTGAACAATTGATTCTTGCCTTATTTACCTATCTTTCAACTGCTTTATATAGACACTCTTCTACTCTCATTAGCACATGAATGCATTAGTTCAAAAATTCTCTCTCATACTCAAAGCTTTTCTGCTCTCTTTCTTTCTTTATTACTTACTACTGTTCTGAAGCCGGTTGCAAGCCAAGGTTAATTATTGTGTTGTCCTACCCTTCACCTTTGTGTTTACTGTCCCTTTACTGGTATGCTCTGATTTTCAATTTAAGTCCCAAAACCAATATGTTTCTTTTACTGCTTCAGTTTATCATGTTTCTGATTTGTTTCTATCTATGGTTTTGTTGTTCAACATGTAATTGACATGTCTACATCATTGTTCATATAGCATATTATGTTATGTCCCACTCCCCCTTAGGATCAATATTCTTATGAAATGTTACCCCCTTGTAGTATGTCCCAATGTGACTCTGCTCTATCTTATGTTTACTTGGCTTCTAGTATGAACCTTTCTTTCTAAAGCAATTTGTATCCTAAGTTGTCTTCTTGTGTGTTGATTCTGAAATTCATGTTGTGTTGATACCATTAGCTATCCCCTAATCCCCATAAACCCCCTACAAGAATTTCTATGCTCCTGTATACTATGTGCTCTATGTGTCCCTAATTCCCATCACCCCTGTATGAAGGACTGTGATTTGAATGTGCTGACTCTGTATGTGCTGTGATTAGTCTACTATTTGTTAATTGTCCTACTCTTGTCAAAAAACTAGTTTTTACTAAAAAAAATCTCCTATTTTATAAAACTGTTTCAACTAAGTCTTTTTCAAATAATGTCTTTCCTATTAAAACCTTTTCAAAACTATGTCAAGCACTCTCACTCTACTCTTAGGTACCTAGGTTCTTCCCCCTCCAGTGTATGAATGCCTTGGGATTCTTGTGAGATCCCTTTGAACTCTGATCAACTGGGGGCTGGCTCTTCCACACTGCACTTACTCAATTATGGTTATGAAATTTGGGTGTGAGCGCCCGGGATCCCTTGAGGTCCTCAGGGAACTCTGACACACCCGGATATGAGAAAGGCTATGAAACATTTGGACACTTGAGGTTTTGGGAATCTGGGCCTGTTTTTCAGGCTCCCTATAGTTTAACTTCTTCATTTACTTTATCTATTTATGTAATTTACTCGGTTGGTCTGTAATAATTATTTGTAAATGAATACTGGGGGATGGATAGAGAAATGAGGGGATAGCTATATGATCTTATCAATGCCACTGGGTAGAAATCATGCCTTAAGCTTTACATTGTTTCTATATTTGCATTAGAATCCATGTTTTAGGACCAGCATATTCATTCAAACCATGCCAAGCATGTACTAGATACCATGTTCCTAGGATTTCATGTCTACTGTTTCAGCATCTCATACATGCTTTATCTTTATCG
>ML389401.1:11536-46448 GCA_005239525.1 Nicotiana knightiana
GAGAACATTTCATAGGAGGTTAAAGGAAGCAAGGGATAAAAACAATATTCAGGCACTCATTCAATTTCCTGTGAACATGGTAGAGGAGAAACATATGGCTGTTCAGGAGGTAGCAATACCCGGTATTGCTAATGTTACTGTCACGACCCAAAATTCTAACTCAGGTCGTGATGGCGCCGAACACCGGGGTTAGGCAAGCCAACACTCAGATTACAAAGGATTTTTCCATATTTGATTAAACAACCCAACACGAGCCAAGTTTTAAAGTTCAACATATTAATTTAAGAAGATAATTAGCCAATTTAACCAAAAACAATGACCATAATATCTACCACGTGTGTGCCAGGAACTAGTGTCACAAGTCCTACGGTCATACTAACAGAATATACAAAATTTATAATATAACTGTCCCACTGTCTGGAAGAAATAGACGGGAATAACAAAATAAACTCCATGGTGCTGCCGAGGATCGTCAGGAGAAGCAGCTCACCGTGAAGTCAGGTCCGATCTATACTCAGAATTAAGCTCCGGTCTGATAACCAGATGCACCAGCCTCAGAACCTATACAATTAAGTACAGAAGCGTGGCACGAGTACATAAACAAATATGTACCCAGTGAGTATCCCGCCTAACCTCGAAGAAGTAGTGATGAGACGTCGACTTGACACTCACTAAGGTCCAACAAAATAAATAAACAAGATATAATATCAGTAATAGGCATACGAGGTTGATGAAAACAGTAAACATTAAAGATAACTGTAATTAAAATAAATACTGGAAGTAAATAAGCAATTATTACTTCATTTTCCTTTTTAAAATATCTGCCCACTCAATATCCATGAAAATCATTAACAATTTAGCATTCGCATACAGGATAAGGACAACCGACCTGAGCCATCATAATAATCATATCTGTGCACTGCCGAGGGTCGAATGGCCCGAACCATAATATATCTTTCAATATCGCCGTGGCGTACGACCCGCTCCTATGAGAGTGGGGGAAATAACACTCCGCTCACGGAATGTAAATTGCGAAGCGGTCACATGCACACACAATCCACACAATATTCTTAATAAATTACTTTTCAGTGAACAACTCCTTTAAAATTCTCAAATTCCATGATCTCAGGGAAACAAGCCGCATATAACATTAATTCATCAAGCATATAGTTCAATTCAAGGAAAAACACAAGGCATAGTGTAGGCCTAACTACCCGGATATAACAATAACAGCCGCTACGTACGGACTCTCGTCACTTTGTGCGTACGTATCCCCCACCGTCGAAACTCGATTCCGAGGTCGTTTACTCAAAATTTTGACCGAAGTCAAACTTGGCTTTAAAGGCTAACCGTAAGGAACCAAGTGTTCCTATATCACTCTAAACACTTCCAAGTCCCGAACCACCCGCCCCCGCAAGTCATAAATCACAATAAACCGCTATAGGAAGTTTCATTTAGGGGAACGGGGTCCGATAACACAAAACGACCAGTCGGGTCATTATATTCGCCACCTCTTAAACAAACGTTCGTCCTCGAGCGGGTCTAGAATCATACCTGAAGTGCTGAATAAGTGCAGATATCTGCTCCGCATGTCCTCCTTGGACTCCCAGGTCGCCTCCTCGGCTGGTTGGCCCCTCCACTGGACCTTCACAGCAGAAACTCTCTTGGACCTGAACTGACGATCCTGTCTATCAATATTAGCAACTGGATCCTCCTCGTAGCCTAACCTCTCATCCAACTGAATAGTGCTGAAATCAACCACGTGAGAAAAGTCGGCGTTGTACCTCCGAAGCATGGATACATGAAAGACCGGATGGACTCCTGACAAACAGGGAGGTAAATCTAGCTTATAAGCAACCTCCCCAACTCGTCTCAACACCTCGAAGGGACCTATGAACCTTGGGCTCAGCTTGCCCTTCTTCCCGAACCTTATAATACCCTTCATCGGCGAGACTTTCAACATAACCTTATCTCCCTCCATAAATGATACATCACGCGCTTTCTGATCTGCGTAACTCTTCTGTCTGGACTGTGCTGTGCGGAGCCTCTCCTAAATCAGCTTCACTTTCTCCAAAGCATCCCTCACTAGGTCGGTGCCATATAACTTAGCCTCGCCAGGCTCAAACCACCCGATAGGAGAACGACATCGCCGACCATACAAAGCCTCAAATGGTGCCATCTCAATGCTGAATTGATAATTATTATTGTAAGAAAACTCGACCAAAGGCAAGAACTGGTCCCACTGACCTCCGAAGTCAATCACACATGCCCTGAGCATGTCCTCCAATATCTGAACTATACGCTCCGAATGACCATCAGTCTGAGGTGAAATGCTGTGGTGCGATCTATCTGGGTACCCATCTCACTATGCAATGCTCTCTAGAAGTGCGAGGTGAACCGAGGACCTCGATCTGATATAATGCACTCCGGCACACCGTGCCACCGGACTATCTCCTGAATGTAGATATGAGCCGACCTCTCAGAAGTAGATGTAGTAGCCACTGAAATGAAATGCGCCGATTTGGTCAACCTATCCACAACGACCCAAATCGCGTCAACCTTCCGCAAAGTCCGAGGTAACCCAACCACGAAGTCCATAGTGATGCGCTCTCACTTCCACTCGGGAATGGGCATCTGTTGAAGTAGGCCTCCTGGCCTCTGGTGCTCATACTTAACCTACTGTCAATTAAGACACCTAGCCACATACTTCACAATGTCCCGCTTCATCCGCCTCCACCAGTAATGCTGCTTCAAATCACGATACATCTTCGTACCACCAAGATGAACATAATACCGAGAACTGTGTTCCTCCTCTAGAATCCTCCCTCTCAGGCCATCGACATTAGGAACACATAAATGGCCCTGAAGTCTCAGAGCACCATCCTCGCCAATAGTAACCTCCTTGGAACCACCCTGAACCACTGTCTCCCGTAGCTCTTCCAAGTACGAATCATCAGCCTGTCGAGCCTTAATCTTTCCCAATAACGAAGACTGAGCAACCACATGTGCTAAAACTCGGCGAGGCTCTGAAAGGTCTAAACTCACCATACGATTAGCCAAGGACTGAATTTTAAAGGCTATATGTCTCTCCTCTGCTGCAATATAAGCCAAGCTACCCCTACTCTCTACCTTCTTGCTCAAGGCATCTGCTACCATATTTGCCTTGACCGGATGATAAAGAATGGTGATATCATAATCCTTCAACAACTCAAGCTATCTGAGCTACCTCAAATTAAGATCCCTCTGCTTGAACAAGTGCTGCAAGCTGCGTGGTCTGTATAAACCTCACAGGACACCCATACAAGTAGTGCCTCCAAATCTTAAGAGCGTGAACAATCGCCACCAACTTTAAATTGTGCACATAGTAATTCTTCTCATGGACCTTCAGCTGGCGCGAAGCATAAGCAATAACTCCCCCTTCCTGCATCAACACACATCCCAAACCAACACGTGAAGCGTCATAATACACTGTATACATCCCCGAACCGGAAGGCAATACCAGAACTGGTGCTGAGGTCAATGCTGTCTTGAGCTTCTGAAAGCTTGCCTCACACTCGGCGGACCATATGAACGGGGCATTCTTCTGAGTCAATCTAGTCAATGGAGCTGCAATAGAAGAGAACCCCTCCACAAATCGGCGATAATAGCCTGCTAGGCCCAAAAAGCTCCTGATCTCTATAGCTGAAGTAGGACGCGGTCAACTCTGAACTGCCTCATTCTTATGAGGATCAACCTTGATACCCTCTCCGGATACCACATGCTCCAAGAATGCCACGGAATCCAACCAGAACTCACACTTGGAGAACTTAGCATATAACTTCTGTTCTCGCAAAGTCTAGAGCACAACTCTCAAATGCTGCTCGTGCTCCCCCAAGCTACGTGAGTAAATCAAAATGTCATTAATGACAAAGGAATCAATATATGGCCTGAACACCCTGTTCATCAAGTCCATAAATGTTGCTGGGGCATTAGTCAAGCCAAAAGACATCACCAGGAACTCATAATGGCCATATCTCATACGAAAAGCAGTATTCAGAACGTCTGAGGCCCGAATCTTCAACTGAGGATATGCCGATCACAAATCAATCTTAGAAAACTCCTGAGAACCCTGCAACTGGTCAAACAAATCATCGATGCGCGGCAAAGGATACTTGTTCTTAATGGTGACCTTGTTCAACTGGCAGTAATCAATACACATCCGCATGGAACCATCCTTCTTCTTCACAAATAGAACTGGAGCACCCCACGTCGATACACTCGGTCTGATGAAACCCTTAGCCAACAACTCCTCAAGCTGCTCCTTCAATTCCTTCAACTCTTTCGGAGCCATACGGTATGGAGGAATAGATATAGGCTGGGTTCCTGGAGCTAAATCAATGCAGAAATCAATATCACAATCTGGAGGCATGCCTGGAAGGTCTCAAGGAAATACATCAGCAAACTCTCGAACTACTGGCACTGAATCAATCGTCGGAGACTCGACGGTGATGTCCCGCACATAAGCAAGATACGCCAGAAAACCCTTCTCGACGTGTCGAGCCTTCATGAATGAAACAACCCTGTTGGCTATACTAACTGAGGAACCTCTCCACTCCAGCCTAGACGACTGGGACATGGCTAAAGTAACTATCTTGGCATGGAAATCTAGCACGACATGGTAAGGAGATAGCCAATCCATGTCGAAAATAACCTCAAAATCAACCATGTCGAGCAATAGAAGGTCCGCTAGGGTCAGGAACCCATAGAAGGTAACCACACAAGACCGGTAGATCCAGTCTACCACCACAAAATCGCCCACAGGGTTGGACACATATATAGGAGAACCCAAGGACTGGGGGATATCGGATGACTGGAATAACCACTTGGTTAACTCTGAATGGCTGGAGGGCGGTAGGAACGCTCTGTCATGGCGCTGAAATGAGGCCTCGCTGGAACACCTCGGGGAGGTGGTGGGGGTACTGAATATGGAGGCCTGCTGGGCTGACCTCTACCAAACTGACCTCTGCCCCTAACTGGGGCACCTCTGAAATCTCCGGAGAATCTAGCTCTCTTGTCCTGCTGACCCTGCTCTCTGCCTCTCGATCGATAGCCCTCAATCCGACGAGCCATCTCGACCAACAGCTGATAGGGAGTCCCCATCTCCACCTCTCGGGCCATGTTGGCCCTAATACCTGAGTGCAGCCTCGCTACAAATATCCGCACTCTCTCGACATCAGTAGGTAATATCATGAGTGCGTGGCGAGAAAACTCTGAAAATCTAGCCTCATAATCTGTCACTGACATCTGTCCCTGCTCCAACTGATACCGCAGCTCTTCCCTCTCAGAGGTGGGATATACCTGTCTAGAAACATCTGAGTGAACTGCTCCCAAGTGATAGGAGGAGAATCAGCTGGCCTGCTTAGAATATAGGACTGCCACCATCTGCGAGCTCTGCCCTCTATCTCGAAGGTAGTGAAGTCCACTCCATGGGACTCTAATATCCTCATATTGTGCAGCCTGTCCCTGCACCTGTCAACAAAATCCTGGGCATCCTCGCCTCGCCCACCCTCGAAGACTAGAGGGTGCAATTGAGTCCATCTATGCAATAACTTCTGGGGATCCCCGTCCGCAGCTGGTCTGGGCTCAAGTGCTGCTGCTACAGGCTGAACTCCACCCACGGGCAGTGTACCCGGGGTATGATGTAATGCTGCTGCCTGGCCTGCAGCCTGGGCAGTAGGAGTCTGGGCCCCCCTCCCGCCTGAGATGTGGCAGGATCTGCTGGAAATAAACCAGCCTGAGACATAGTGTCCATAAACCGCAACATACGACCCATGATCTCCTAGAAGCCTGGCACCTTCATAAAGTCCACTGAAGCAGGATCTGCTGGGGGCACCTCAACCTGCTCCTCTATAGTAGGATCCTCTGGTGGTGGTGAAACTGGAATAACTCTGGGTCGCCCTCGGGCCGGTGCCCTCCCTCGGCCTCTGCCATGGACTTAGACAACAAGGGTAACAACCCCTCTCGTGTCTGGAACATCGGGTGCATGCGTCCTCACCATTTGTGAGAGAATAGAAGAATGAGATTTAGTAAACCATCGACTGCACGATAGAATAAAAATAAGGAGAGGTTTCCTAACACCCTGTAGCCTCCTAAAGATAAGTACAGACGTCTCCGTACCGATCTGCAAGACTCTACTAGGTTTGCCCGTGACTCGTGAGACCTACGTGAAGCTAGAGCTCTGATACCATGTTGTCACGACCCAAAATCCTAACTCAGGTCGTGATGGCGCCCAACACCGGGGTTAGGCAATCCAACACTCAGATTACAAAGGATTTTTCAATATTTGATTAAACAACCCAGCACGAGCCAAGTTTTAAAGTTCAACATATTAATTTAAAAAGATAATTAGCCAATTTAACCAAAAACAGTCATAAAGAGACGTGAGCCAATATATACATACAGACCCGTAAACCATAATATCTACCACGTGTATGCCAGGAACTAGTGTCACAAGTCCTACGGGTATACTAACAGAATATACAAAAGATATAATATAATTGTCCCACTGTCTAGAAGAAATATACAGGAATAACAAAAGAAACTCCATGGTGCTGCCGAGGATCGTCAGGAGAAGCAGCTTATCGTGAATTCAGGTCCAAGTTATACTCAGAATCAAGCTCCGGTCTGATAACCAGATGCACCAGCCTCAAAACCTGTACAATTAAGTACAGAAGCGTAGCATGAGTACATAAACAAATATGTACCCAGTGAGTATCCCGCCTAACCTCGAAGAAGTAGTGACGAGAGTTCGACTTGACACTCACTAAGGTCCAACAAAATAATTATACAAGATATAGTATCAGTAATAGGCATACGAGGATAATGAAAACAATAAACATCAAAGATAATTGTATTTCAAATAAATACTGGAAGTAAATAAGCAATTATTACTTCATTTTCCTTTTTAAAATATCTGCCCAGTCAATATCCATGAAAATCATTAACAATTTAGCATGCGCATACAGGATAAGGACAACCAGCCTGAGCCATCACAATAATCATATATGTGCACTGCCGAGGGTCGAACGACCCGAACCATAATGTATCTTTCAATTTCGCTGTGGCATACGGCCCGCTCCCATGAGAGTGGGGGAAATAACACTGCGTTCGCGGAATGTAAATTGCGAAGCGGTTACATGCACACACAATCCACACAATATTCTTCATAAATTACTTTTCAGTGAACAATTCCTTTAAAATTCTCAAATTCCATGATCTCCGGGAAACAAGCCGCATATAACATTAATTCATCAAGCATATAGTTCACTTCAAGGAAAAACACAAGTCATGGTGTAGGCCTAACTACCTGGACATAACAATAATAGCCGCTACGTACAGACTCTCATCACTTTGTACGTATGTAGCCCCCATAAACATTAACACATAGTCATTTAAATCACCTAGGGGGATAATTCCCTCTTACAGGTTAAAAAGGAGACTCACCTCGTGTCGAACCTACTCTCCGGGTCAAGAACGCGCCCGAAACTCCAAACTCGATACGCAAGGACTCAAAACTAGCCAAATGTTATACAAATATATCAATTTATACTCAAAAGTATGGAATTCTCCTATTTATTAGTTATTTAACCTTACTTTGAAAAATCCTAAAATACACCCCCGGGCCCACATGCTCGGATTCCGGAAATTTTTGATGGAATCAATTACCCATAGCCTAAGGATTATTAATACTTACTTTTTGTGTGATTTCATGGGAAATTCCTTGGTAATTCTCCCAATTTTTATAAACCTAGGTTTTTACTCTAACTCTTGAATTTCCACTAATTATTGAGTTAATCTACCTAAGAATCCAAGTATTAGACTAAGTTTATAGTAGGAATTAATTACCTCAAAATGGCTAGGTCGTTTGTCTCTCTTGCATGCTCAAAATCACCCCAAGGAAGAAGAAGAATGCCCAAAAATGGTTTAAGTCCATTTTAAAACACACTAACCAGCTGTGGTTTCGCACCTGCGGCTCAAGAACTGCACTTGCGGTCTCGCACCTGCGAAAATGGGACAAGGGGCCTGGGCTCGCACCTGCGGCTCCGCTCCTGCGGATATTATCCGCACCTACGAGAAACGGGCAGCCTCACCTGAAGCCTTACCTGCGAGGCTGGGACCGTAGGAGCGATCCCATACCTGCGAGGCTGGGACCCTGGAGCGATCCCGCACCTGCGACTGGGCAACCGCACCTACGGTCACACCAGAATAGGTGCACCAGCAATTGCTTCAGCTGGTTTTTGGCCTCGTTTGGTGCCCGAGAGGCACCTGGGCCTACCCGAGCCCCCGTCCAAATATACCAACAAGTCCCAAATCATAATACGGACTCGCTCAAGCCTTCAGAACACCCAAAACAATGCTAAAACTCAAAATCACACCTCAAAACCCCTAGAATCAAACTTAGGAACTTTAAGTTTCTTGAATTTGCTAACAATGCGTCGAACTGACCTATACTACTCGGAATGACCCCAAATTTTGCGAGCAAGTCACGAATGACATAACGGAACTATTCCCGATCTCGAAATTCCATTTGGACCTCGATAACACAAAAACACGTCCCAAACCACAATATGAACTTAAGGAAACTCTTATTTCGCTATTGGGCGCTGAAACACTCCCGGGTCATCCAAAACCCATTCCGAACATACGCCCAAGTTTGAAATCATCATACGAAGCTACCAGAACCGTCGAAACTTGATTCCGAGGTTGTTTCCTCAAAATGTTGACCGAAGTCAACCTTGGCTTTAAAGGCCAACCTTAAGGAACCAAGTGTTCCTATATCACTCTAAAAAGTTCCGAGTCCCGAACCACCCACCCCCGCAAGTCATAAATCACAATAAGCCGCTATAGGAAGTTTCATTTAGGGGAACGGGGTCCGATAACACAAAATGACCAGTCGGGTCGTTATATTCGCCACCTCTTAAACAAACATTTGTCCTCGAACGGGTCTAGAATCATACCTGAAGTGCTGAATAAGTGCGGATATTTGCTCCGCATGTCCTCCTCGGACTCCCAGGTCGCCTCCTCGGCTGGTTGGCCCCTCCAATGGACCTTCACAACAGAAACTCTCTTGGACCTCTACTGGCGATCCTGTCTATCAATAATAGCAACTAGCTCCTCCTTGTAACCCAACCTCTCATCCAACTGAATAGTGCTGAAATCAACCACATGAGAGAAGTCGGCGTGGTACCTCCGGAGCATGAATACATGAAAGACCAGATGGACTCCTGACAAACTGGGAGGTAAAGCTAGCTCATAAGAAACTTCCCCAACTCGCCTTAACACCTCGAAGGGACCTATAAACCTTGGGCTCAGCTTGCCCTTCTTCCCGAACCTCATAATACCCTTCATCGGCGAGACATTCAACAGAACCTTATATCCCTCCATAAATGATACATCACGTGCTTTCAGATCCGCGTAACTCTTCTGTCTAGACTGTGCTGTGCGGAGCCTCTCCTGAATCAACTTCACTTTCTCCAGAGCATCCCTCACTAGGTCGGTGCCATATAACTTAGCCTTGCCAGACTCAAACCACCCGATAAGAGAACGACATTGCCGACCATACAAAGCCTCAAATGGTGCCATCTCAATGCTGGAATGATAACTATTATTGTAAGCAAACTCGGCCAAAGGCAAGAACTGGTCCCACTGACCTCCGAAGTCAATCACACATGCCCGGAGCATGTCCTCCAATATCTGAACTGTACGCTGCGACTGTCCATCAGTCTGAGGATGAAATGTTGTGCTGAGATCTATCTGGGTACCCATATCACTATGCAATGCTCTCCAGAAGTGCGAGGTGATTTGAGGACCTCGATCTGATATAATGGACACCGGTACCACCGTGCAACCAGAATATCTCCCGAATGTAGATATGGGATAACCTCTCAAAAGTATATATAGTAGCCACTGGAATGAAATGCGCCGATTTGGTCAACCTATCCACAATGACCCAAACCGCATCAACCTTCCGCAAAGTCCGAGGTAAGCCAACCACGAAGTCTACAGTGATGCGGTCCCACTTCCACTCGGGAATGGGCATCTGCGGAAGTAGTCCTCCTGGCCTCTGGTGCTCATACTTAACCTGCTGGCAATTAAGACACCTAGCCACATACTCCACAATGTCCCTCTTCATCCGCCTCCACCAGTAATGTTGCTTCAAATCACGATACATCTTCGTAGCACCAGGATGAACAGAATACCGAGAACTATGTGCCTCCTCTAGAATCCTCCCTCTCAGGACATCGACATTAGGAACAGATAAAAGTCCCTGACTTCTCAAAACACCATCCTCTCCAATAGTAACCTCCTTGGCACCACCCTGAACCACTGTCTCCCGTAGCTCTGCCAAGGATCATCAAACTATCGAGCCTTAATCTCTCCCAATAACGAAGACTGAGCAACCACATGTGCTAAAACTCGGTGAGGCTCTGAAAGGTCTAACCTCACTAGGCGATTAGCCAAGGACTGAATGTCCAGGCTAGAGGTCTCTCCGCTGCTGCAATATAAGCCAAGCTACCCATACTCTTTGCCTTCCTGCTCAAGGTATCTGCTACCACATTTGCCTTGCCCGGATGATAAAGAATGGTGATATCATAATCCTTGAACACCTCAAGTCATCTGCGCTGCCTCAAATTAAGATCCCTCAGCTTGAACAAGTGTTGCAAACTGCGGTGGTCTGTATAAACCTCACAGGACACCACATACAAGTAGTGCCTCCAAATCTTAAGAGCGTGAACAATCACCGCCAACTCTAAATCGTGCACAGGGTAATTCTTCTCATGGACCTTCAGCTGGCGCGAGGAATAAGCAATAACTCTCCCTTCCTGCATCAACACACATCCCAAACCAACACGTGAAGTGTCACAATACACTGTATACATCCCCGAATCGGAAGGCAATACCAGAACTGGTGCTGAGGTCAATGTTGTGTTGTACTTTTGAAAGCTCACCTCACACTCGTCTGACCATCTGAACGGGGCATTCTTCTGAGTCAATCTAGTCAATGGAGCTACAATAGAAGAAAATCCCTTCACAAATCGGCGATAATAGCCTGCTAGGCTCAAAAAGCTCCTGATCTCTGTAGCTGAAGTAGGACGTGACCAACTCTAAATTGCTTCAATCTTCTAAGGATCAAACTTGATACCCTCTCCAGATACCACATGCCCCAAGAATGCCACGGAATCCAACCAGAACTCACACTTGGAGAACTTAGCATATAATTTCTGTTCTCGCAAAGTCTAGAGCGCAACTCTCAAATGCTGCTCATGCTCCCTCGGGCTACATGAGTAAATCAAAATGTCATCAATGAAGACAATAACAAAGGAATCAATAAACGGCCTGAACACCCAGTTCATCAAGTCCATAAATGCTGCTGCGGTATTAGTCAAGCCAAAGGACATCACCAGGAACTCATAATGGCCATATCTCGTAAGAAAAGCAGTCTTCAGAACGTCTGAGGCCCGAATCTTCAACTGATGATATACCAATCTCAAATCAATATTAGAAAACACCTGAGCACCCTGCAACTGGTAAAAAAAATCATCGATGCACGACAAAGGATACTTGTTCTTAATGGTGACCTTGATCAACTGGCGGTAATCCATACACATCCGCATGGACCCATCCTTCTTCTTCACGAATAGAACTAGAGCACCCCCACGGTGATACACTCGGTCTGATGAACCCCTTAGCCAACAACTCCTCAAGATTCTCCTTCAACTCCTTCAACACTTTCGAAGCCATACGGTACAGAGGAATAGATATAGGCTGGGTGCCTGGAACTAAATCAATGCAGAGATCAATATCACGATCTGGAGGCATGCCTGGAAGGTCTGAAGGAAATACATCAGCAAACTCTTGAACCACTGGCACTGAATCAATCGTCGGAGACTCGGCGGTGGTGTCCCGTACGTAAGAAAGATACCAGGTAACCCTTCTCAACCATGTGTCGAGCCTTCAGGAAAGAAACAACCCCGTTGGCTGCACTAACTGAGGAACCTCTCCACTCCAGCCTAGGCGACTCGGGCATGGCTAAAGTAACTGTCGTGGCATGGAAATCTAGCACGGCATGGTAAGGAGATAGCCAATCCATGCCCAGAATAACCTCAAAATCAACCATGTCGAGCAATAGAAGGACCGCTCGAAACCCACAGAAGGTGACCACACAAGACCGATAGATCCGGTCTACCACCACAGAATCACCCACAGGGGTGGACACATATATAGGAGAACCCAAGGACTCACGAGGAACATCCAGAAAATGAGCAAATAATGTTGAAACATATGAATAGGTGGATCTTGGATCAAATAACACGAATGCCTCTCTACCACATACTGAAATAATACCTGTAATCATGGCGTCTGAGTCCATTGCATCTGATTTGGCCGGAATAGCATAGAATCTAGGCTGAGCACCGGAAGACTGAGCTCCGCCAGAATGAACCGGAGTTGCCTGACCTCCCCCTGACTGGCCTCCACCTCTAGTACAACCCTTGCCGACCTGTCCTACACCTCTGATAACCCTGCTACACTGCTTTGCCCCGAAACCTGGGACAATGCCTCTTCATATGAACTGGATCCCCACACTCATAACAACCTCCAGGTATCATAGCCTGCTGCCCCAAAGAGGAACCCTGAATGGCCGGAGAGCAATGTGTACTCTCTGGCATAGCACTAAAGTAGGGACTGGGGGATCTCGGATGACTGGAATAGCCACTGGGTGAACTCTAAATGACTGGAGAGCGGTAGGAACTCTCTGACATGGCGCTGAAATGAGGCCTCGCTGGAACACCTCGGGGAGGTGGTGGGGGTACTGAATATGGAGGCCTGCTGGGCTTACCTCTACCAAACTGACCTCTGCCCCTAACTGGGGCACCTCTGAAATCTCAGGAGAATCTAACTCTCTTGTCCTGCTGACCCTGCTCTCTGCCTCTCGATCGATAGCCCTCAATCCGACGAGCTATCTCGACCACCAGTTGATAGGGAGTCCCCATCTCCACCTCTCGGGATATGTTGTCCCTAATACCTGAGTGCAGCCCCGCTACAAATCTCCGCACTCTCTCAGAATCAGTAGGTAATATAGTGCGTGGCGAGACAACTCTGAAAATATAGCCTCATAATCTGTCACTGACCTCTGTCCCTGCTCCAGCTGTTCAAACTGATACCGCAGCTATTTCCTCTCAGAGGGTGGGATATACTTGTCTAGAAACATCTGAGTGAACTGCTCCCAAGTGATAGGAGAAGAATTTGCTGGCCTGCTGAGAATATAGGACTGCCACCATCTGCGAGCTCTGCCCTCTAAATGGAAGGTAGTGAAGTCCACTCCATGGGACTCTAATATCCTCATATTCAGCAGCCTATCCCTTCACCTGTCAATAAAATCCCAGGCACCCTCGCCTCGCTCACCCCCGAAGACTGGAGGGTGCAATCGAGCCCATCTATCCAATAACTTCTGCAGATCACCATCCGCAGCTACTCTGGGCTCAGGTGCTGCTGCTACAGGCTGAACTCCACCCACGGGCAGTGTACCCGGGGTATGATGTAATGCTGATGCCTGGCCTGCAGCCTGGGCGGTAGGAGTCTGGCCCCCCTCCCGCCTGAGATGTGGCAGGATCTGCTGGAAATAAACCAGCCTGGGACATAGTGTCCATAAACCGCATCATACGGTCCATGATCTCCTGGAAGCCTGGCGCCGTCATAAAGTCCACTGGAGCAGGATCTGCTAGGGGCACCTCACCCTGCTCCTCTATAGTAGGATCCTCTGGTGGTGGTGCAATTGGAATAGCTCTGGAACGCCCTCGTCCCCTACCTCAATCCGGTGCCCTCCCCCAGCCTCTGCCACGGCCTCAGAAAACAGGGGTAGCGGCCCCTCCCGGGTCTGGAACATTGGATGCACGCGTCCTCACCATCTGTGAGAGAATAAAAGAATGAGATTTAGTAAACCATCGACTGCACGATAGAATAAAAATAAGGAGAGGTTTCCTAACACCCTGTAGCCTCCTGAAGATAAGTACATACGTCTCCGTACCGATCCGCAAGACTCTACTGGGTTTGCCCGTGACTCGTGAAACCTATGTGAACCTAGATCTCTGATACCATGTTGTAACGACCCAAAATCCTAACTCAGGTCGTGATGGCGCCCAACACCAGGGTTAGGCAAGCCAACACTCAGATTACAAAGGATTTTTGCATATTTGATTAAACAACCCAGCATGAGCCAAGTTTTAAAGTTCAACATATTAACTTAAAAAGATAATTAGCCAATTTAACCAAAAACAATCATAAAGAGACGTGAGCCAATATATACATACAGACCTGCAAACCATAATATCTACCACGTGTGTGCCAGGAACTAGTGTCACAAGTCCTACGGGAATATTAACAGAATATACAAAAGATATAATATAATTGTCCCACTATCTAGAAGAAATAGACAGGAATAAATTAAGAAACTCCATGGTGCTGCCGAGGATCATCAGGAGAAGCAGCTCACTGTGAAGTCATGTCCAATCTATACTCAGAATCGAGCTCCGGTCTGATAACCAGATGCACCAGCCTCAGAACCTATACAATTAAGTACAGAAGCGTAGCATGAGTACATAAACAAATATGTACCCAGTAAGTATCCCGCCTAACCTCGAAGAAGTAGTGACAAGAGGTCGACTTGACACTCACTAAGGTCCATCAAAATAATTAATCAAGATATAATATCAGTAATAGGCATACGAGGATGATGAAAACAGTAAACATTAAAGATAACTGTAATTCAAATAAATAGTGGAAGTAAATAAGCAATTATTACTTCATTTTACTTTTTAAAATATCAGCCCACTCAATATCCATGAAAATCATTAACAATTTAGCATGCGCATATAGGATAAGGACAACCGGCCTAAGCCATCATAATAATCATATTTGTGCACTGCCGAGGGTCGAACGACCCAAACCATAATATATCTTTCAATCTCGATGTGGCGTACGACCCGCTCCTATGAGAGTGGGGGAAATAACACTCCGCTCGCGGAATGTAAATTGCGAAGCGGTCACATGCACACATAATCCACACAATATTCTTCATAAATTACTTTTCAGTGAACAATTCCTTTAAAATTCTCAAATTCCATGATCTCAGGGAAACACGTCGCATATAACATTAATTCGTCAAGCATATAGTTCACTTCAAGGAAAAACTCAAGGCATGGAGTAGGCCTAACTACCCAGACATAACAATAATAGCCGCTACGTACAGACTCTCGTCACTTTGTGCCTACGTAGCCCCCACAAACATTACCACATAGTCATTTAAATCACCTAGGGGGACCGTTCCTTCTTACAAGGTTAGAACGCGCCCGAAACTCCAAACTCGACACCCAAGGACTCGAAACTAGCCAAATGTTATACAAATATATCAATTTATACTCAAAAGTATGGAATTCTCCTATTTATCTAGTTATTTCACATTACTTTGAAAAATCCTAAAATACACCCCCAACCCACATGCTCGGATTTTGAAAATTTTTGAAGGAATCAATTACCCATAGCCTAAGGATTATTAATACATAGTTTTTGTGTGATTTCATGGCAAATTCCTTGGTAATTCTCCCAATTTTTATAAAATCTAGGTTTTTACTCTAACTCTTGAATTTCCACTAATTATTGAGTTAATATACCTAAGAATCCAAGTATTAGACTAAGTTTATGGTAGGAATTACTTACCTCAAAATGGCTAGGTCGTTTTTCTCTCTTGCATGCTCAAAATCACCCCAAGGAAGAAGAAGAATGCCCAAAAATGGTTTAAGTCCCGTTTTGAAACACACTGCCCAGCTGTGGTTTCGCACCTGCGGATCAAGGACCGCACCTGCGGTCTTGCACCTGCGAGTAAATGGTCGCACCTGCGGAAATGGGACAAGGAGCCTGGGCTCGCATCTGTGGAGAGGAGCTCGCACCTGCGGCTCCGCTCCTGCGGATATTATCCGCACCTGCGAGAAACGACCAGCCTCACCTGAAGCCGCACCTGCTAGGCTGGGACCGCAGAAGTGATCCCGCACTTGCGAGGCTGGGACCCCAGGAGCGATCCCGCACTTGCGAATGGGCAACCGCACCTGCGGTCACACCTGAATAGGTGCACCAGCAATTGCTTCAGGTTTCTTTTGGCCTTGTTTGGTGCCCGAGAGGCACCTGGGACCACCCGAGCCCCCGAAAAAATATACCAACAAGTGCCAAATCATAATACAGACTCGCTCGAGCCTTCAGAACACCCAAAACAACGCTAAAACTCAAAATCACACCTCAAAACCCCTAGAATCAAACTTAGGAAATTTAAGTTTATTGAATTCGCTACCAATGCGCCGAACTGACCTATACTACTCGGAATGACCTCAAATTTTGGGAGCAAGTCACGAATGACATAACTGAACTATTCCCGGTCTCAGAATTCCATTTGAAATTCGATAACAAAAAAACACGTCCCAAACCACAATATGAACTTAAGGAAACTCTTATTTCGCTATTGGGCGCCGAAACGCTCCCGGGTCATCCAAAACCCATTCCGAACATACGTCCAAGTCCGAAATAATCATACAAAGCTACCGAAACCGTCGAAACTCGATTCCGAGAAATTTTACTCAAAATTTTGACCGAAGTCAAATTGGCTTCAAAGGCTAACCTTAAGGAACCAAGTGTTCCTACATCGCTCTAAACACTTCCGAGTTCCGAACCTCCCGCCCCTGCAAGTCATAAATCATAATAAGCCACTATAGGAAGTTTCATTTAGGGGAACGGGGTTCAATAACGCAAAATGACCGTTCAGGTCGTTATAGTTACCTCTAGTATCGTGAAGCGCAGAATCAGTGGGCACTTTGAGTTGAAACAAAGCATGATCCAGCTACTTCATGCAAACGTGCAGTTTATGGGTCTTCCACACGAGGATCCACAACAACATATTCTGAACTTCTTGGAGATTAGTGATACTTATATCACTAACGGGGTCACTCCAGATTATGTAAGGCTCACATTTTTTCCATTCACTCTGTTGGGCGAAGCTAAGCGATGGCTAAAGGCAGAACCACCTAATTCCATTACATCATGGAATGATTTGGCAAGAAAATTTCTGCAAGGTTCTTCCTTTCAGGCAAAACTGCAAAAATCAAAAGTGAGATAGTTGCCTTTAAACAGAAAGCATGAGAATCTTTATATTCAGCATGGGAAAGGTTCAAGGGGCTACTCAGAGACTGTCCTCATCGTAACCATACGAACGAAGTGTTAGTTCACACTTTTACAGAGGGGATCCATCCCCAAACAAAGATTGTGGTAGATGTTGTAGCTGGAGGTCAAGTATTGGAGAAGAACTATGACGAAATATTTGCATTATTGAACAAATTCTCCAAAATCAAGACGGATTGGCAAGGAGAGATGGGTAGGAATATGGTACAAAAATCACCAGGGGTTCTTGAATTAGATGTCTCAGCCTTGTCAGCATAGATCTCTATGTTGACCAACCAAGTCAATCGGATGACCATGATCATTAACAAGAAACAAGCCCAGCTAGTGCAACTAGTGCAACAGGTTCAGGTATTTTGTGAAGTCTGTGGAGAGGGTCACATGAGCAATCTATTGCCAGCAAATCCAGAGTCTGTATATTTTTTGGGTAATGCAAATTGAGGCCAAACAAATTAGTATGGGGACACTTACAATCCCAACTGGAGGAACCACCCAAACTTCTCTTGGGTGGAAATCAAGGCAATCAGAATCAATACCGGCCTCAAGCACCTCAACAGCAATACAAACCACCCTAGGATGAACAAGCAGCTAGCCTTGAGGAGATGATGAAGAAATTGATGGTCGACCATCAAGACCTCAATCAGAAATTAATAGCAGATCAACAGGCTTTTAATAAGAAAATAATGGCTGATCAGCAGGCTCAAGCCGCAACACTGAGAAATTTGGAGCACCACGTGGGCCAACTTGCCAGTTCCCAAAATACCAGACCACTAGGGACTCTTCCTAGTAACACTAAGCCCAATCTTAAGGCTCAAGTCAATGCGATTACCTTGAGAAATGGAAGAGTACTAGAAGAAGTTCCAAAGAAAAGAAGAATATGGCTCATCCTGAAGGAGAATTAGTTCCCAAGATAGTTGAGGGGAATAAGAAAGATAATAAAGGACCCGATCCAGTAAATGAGACAAGGCCACCACCTCCGTTTCCACAAAGACTGCAGAAGCAAAAAGATGATGCTAAGTACAAAAAATTCTTAGATATTTTGAGCCAAGTGAGTGTGAATTTTCCTTTGGTGGAAATTTTGCAGGAAGTGCCTAAGTATGTGAGGTATCTCAGAGATACTGTGGAAAACAAACGAAGACATGCAGAGTTCGAAACAGTTTCACTTACTGAAGAGTGCAGTGCCAGAGCTCAAAATAAGCTTCCTCCTAAGTTGAAGGATCCTGGGAGTTTCACAATTCCTTTGTCTCTTGGAAAATAAGAAGTTGGTAGAGCCCTGTGTGATTTAGGGGCTAGTATAAATTTGATGCCATCTTCTTTGTTCAAGCAACTCGGATTAGGGGTGCTTAGACCTACTACAATCACTTTACAGTTAGCAGATAGGTTTCTAGTTATGCTAGAAGGAATTATTGAGGATGTGTTAGTTCGAGTGGGAAAGTTTATTCTTCCCACTGATTTTATTGTGCTTGATTATGAGGCGGATGAGGAAGTGCCCATTATTTTGGGGAGACCATTCTTAGCTACTGGTGGAGCAGTTATTGATGTGAGGGCAGGGAAGTTAAAAATGAGAGTTGACGATGAGGAGGTCACTTTTAATGTGTACGAGGCACTTAAGCTCCCTAAGCATTATGAGGACTTGTGCATGATTACTGTGGTCAAATTGAAAGGGATAGAGCAGAGTCCTTATGTGAATAGAAGTGATCCAGAGGAGGTGGTGTTGCAAGATGGGGGTGTAAAGATGATGGAGAAAAGAGCTAGAGATGAAAAAGGAGACCCGTTAAGAGCGTGCAAAAAGTCTAGGCTTCATGGGAGAAAGAAGAAGAGAAAGAGAGCAGCCTGAGCAGAGTAGCAAAGTTGTGCCATGACTATAGATATGGCGCTTGTTGGGAGGCAACCCAGCCTGTATATCTATTATTTGTTTATTATGTTTTTATTTTTTTTAGTGTCGAGTTTTGTGTTGTTTTTATTTTGCAGAGTAGGGGAAGTCTGAGTACCCAAAGTTGAAGCTGAGGAGCATGTTTGAGCTTAAGTGTGGGGTCGTCCCGAATCTAAATATTGAGGATCATGTCCGAGCTAAGCCCGGGAGGGTCTCAGAGAGTATTTCTCACCCTTGTTTTAATATTTTTCTCTGTGATCATGCATCAAGGACTATGCATAATATAAGTGCGGGGTGGGGAAACTACTTTCTGAAGTGTAATTGTATAAAAAATTTTTTTTTAAATATTATTAGTTAAGAAACGAAAATGAAAAAAAAAGTAGAAAAAGCTCGGATTTTTCCCAACGATGGATCTGTTGGACAATTTTATTGAGGGATAAAGTTCGATTAAAAAAACACAAAAAAGATTTTTTTTAGGATAGTAGGTAGTATCCCTTGGTTTTTCTTTGGGCACCGGTTCTTTTCCAAGGGTGTAGCTCGAACCGGGTACTTAAATTTTTTTCTTAGGAGTAGTTAGGAAGAAACTAGGTAAATTTGAGATACCCATTGACATGGTTGGTGCTGGCATATTAGGTTATGACATATATTCTGTTTCCCTTGTATTTGGTTTGACATGTGAAGCCTAAGTAAAGATAAATAGCCTATTTTGTGACGCCTTAGCTTAGTTGTTTGACTTGTATGTCACATAGTATAATATTGCTTAATTTTCTCAATTATGTGTGCTTGCTTGACTTGAGAGTTGAACAAAACCGTCGTGATTGAGTCATGTGCAGTGTGTGTGTGAGGCTTAGTGATCTTCTATGCTATTTTGTGTAGTCTAGAACTTGCCCCGTGTGTTAATTAAAGCGAAATTGTTGGTTATGCTAGTCTAGGAGATGACGTAGACATTTTCTTGCTTGATCATGGATGTTCTTGTCGCATAAAAATAAATTTTTTCGTCGCTAGTCCCTTTGAGCCTATAGACCTTTTCCTTGGCACCCACATTACAAGCCGTACCCCTATTTTGTTCTTAATTTGAGATTTTTGCACCTTTACCTCCTAAGACACTTAGTCGCTAAAAGAAGTAAGGTGAGATACTGGGGAATAGTTTTTGAGTGGAGCCATAGAAAGGCCCGTTGGTGCACTAAAATTGAAATCAAAAGCCACTAGCCAATGAACTTTCATGTATGGAGTGTGTGTAGAAAAATATTGTTGTAAAAGAAAGAAGAGAAAAATTATAGTGAAAGTATGTAGAAAAAGATACACACCTCCACTTCCTATTAATTTGTGCTAGTGGAAGTATAGAAGTGCTTAATTGAAAAAAGGCTATGTTGTATATGAGTTGTGGCAAGTGAATTCGTTGAGAAGAATATGTGTTTGAATTGTGAATGTAGTGTATTAAAGTGCTTAGGAGGGTTAGTCACTATTCCTAAATATATCCTACCCGTCCCTTAACCTACATTACAACCTTAAAAGTCCTAATTGATCCTAGATTTGGATAGCTTAAATTAGTAGAGTTCTACACTACGGGCAAGCTTATGGTACGATCACGGGATGCATATGAATTCTTTGTGAGAGTGAGTGAATTTGGTTCAATTGTGTGCTATCCTTAAATTATGTTCAAAAGCATATTTGAATGGGTGGACTAGTCTGTATTCACTCTTTTGTTTGTTGGCGAGGGCAAATGATCCCATGAACGATTGGTAATGTTGTAAACTTTCTTGTTGGGTAAATGCGTGAATTGAGAGGGCTTAATGGTTACAAGTTTACTCTTGAGGCTGGGTGGTTGCAATTTGGTTGTTGGTATGATTGATTTAATTATTATACTTGGGTATGTTTAAAAGGGGAAGAATATGAATTTTTGTATGTTCATACTTGATTGTCGGTATCGATCATAGTCAAAGGGGTAAAGTGTGTGATTTAAAAGTAAAATGCTCCTTGATAATGAACTTTGTACATGTTGAAGGGTAGTAGATTGTCTCATTGCTCGAGGACGAGCGAAAGTCTAAGTGTGAGGTATTGATATTTAGCTTAAAGTATATATATTTGTGTGTATATCGCCTCCTTTTTTTTACTTTTGTTTCGTGAATTTGGGATGTTAAACATGATGATTTATATTAATTTTAAGTGTTTTATATATAGGAATGATCCGGGAGCAATCGAGGGCGAAACACGCAAAATTAGAGCCAAAACAGACAAAACCGAAAAAGTGCGATTTTGGGCGCCACAGACAGTGCCTGACGCCACTTGTGGCACTGTGGGCAGTAGCTAAATAGGAGCAGCGCCCTGGTGGGCGCCCAACACTGTCCAGGGCGCCGGTGGCGGGAAATTGGTCTATTTTTCCCGGAACATGGTTTATTCGGCCCTAGACCTACCCAACATGTATAAAAGCAAGACTAAACCTATTTTTGGAGGAGACTGACGCCACTTTGGAGGAAAAACACACACGGGATTGTTAGGAAGCAGAGAATTCTTAGTTTCTTCATCTTATTCTAGTATTTTCAATTTATGCAACACTTATGAAATTATTTGATTACATCATGAGTGGCTAAACACCTATTGTTTTGGGGTTGTGATTTAGCCATGAATATTGTTCTTTGACATTAGCTTGACCTTGATTATAATTTACCAATATATGGTTGTTTCTTAGACTTGTTCCCACTTCCAAATATTGATCAAATAATTGATGCCACGGCCGGCCACAAGTTGATGAGTTTCCTTGATGCTTATTCCGGGAACAACCAAATTAAGATGAACCCAGAAGATCAGGAAAAGACTTCGTTTATAATGAATTTTGGTACATATTATTAAAATGTAATGCCTTTTAGGTTGAAAAACGTCGGAGCCACTTATCATGGCTCATAAATAAAATGTTTGAAAAGCAAATAAGAAAGACTATGGAAGTTTATATAGAAGATATTCTCGTTAAGTCTTTGAATTCAAGTGACCACCTTAAGCATTTTCAAGAGACATTCGACATCCTGAGGAAGCATAACATGAAACTTCATCCCGAGAAGTGCGCGTTCGGGGTCAGTTCTGGTAAGTTTCTAGGATTTTTGGTCTCACAGAGCGGAATTGAGGTAAACCCCGACAAAATCAAGGCCGTATAGGATATCCCGGATCAATTGTCGAATATAAAGGAGTGTAAAGGCTCACAGGAAGATTAGCAGCTTTGAGCAGGTTCATTTCTCGACTATCGAAAAAATGTCATCGCTTTTTCACACTGCTAAAAAAGAAGAAGAATTTTGAAGGGACACTAGAGTACCACCAGGATCTGAGGTACCCTAAGAAGTACTTATCAAGACCTCCATTTCTCTCAAAATCAAAAGAAGGTGAAACATTGCTATTCTACCTCGCAGTTTCAAACGTTACAGTAAGTGCGGTTTTAGTCCGAGAGGACGAAGGTACACAATTTATCATTTATTATCGTTAGAAAATTTTTAACGGGAGCAGAAAATTGCTACCCACATTTGGAAAAACTATCCTTAGCTCTGGTAGTCGCCGCTCGGAAGCTGAGGCCCTACTTCTAATGCCACCCGATAGTTGTGGGGACTACTTTCCCTTTGCGAAACATCCTCCATAAAATCGAGCTCTCGGGAAGATTGGCCAAATGGGATGTCTAAATGAGTGAGTTCGACATAGAATATAAACCAAGGACTGCAAATAAGTCGCAAGTCTTGGCTGACTTCGGGGCTGATTTTACTCTGGGACTACTGCAGCTGGCAACCAAGGAGGCAATAATGGTGTCAGAATTGACATCAAGGGTTTGGACCTTGTTTACGGACGGAGCTTCCAACGTAAAATGGTCTGGACTCAGATTAGTCTTAATCACGCATTTGAGGGAAACCTTAAGGCAAGCCATCAGAATGATCCCTTTAATTAACAATGAAGCAAAGTATGAAGCTTTTATTATAGGGCTCGAATTTTCCCGGGGACTTGATTTTAAGGTTATAAAAATCAAATGTGACTCGCAGCTGGTGGTAAATCCAGTCTACGGGATCTTTGATACTAAAGAAGAACGTATGTAACAATACGTGGTAAAGGTCCAGGCTTTTTTGGCACAATTCCGGGAGTGGTAAATTACTCATATCACGAGGGAGGATAACACATAAGCGGATGCATTAGCAAACTTAGGATCATTGATGGAAATAAAGGGATCAAAGTCCGGGACGGTACTGCAACTGATGAACTCAATCCTGGGTATGGATGGTTATTATGAGGTAAATTCGACTAGTCTCGTCTGGGACTGGAGAAATGAAATAATAAACTATCTCAAGCACGGGAAGTTGCCCGAAGACCCCAAAGTATCACGGGTGTTACGTGCCAAAGCTGTGCATTATAGCTTCAAGAGAGGCCAATTGTATAGAAAATCCTTCCAAGGCCCACTGGCCCGGTGCTTAGGGGCGTCAGAAGCTAATTATGTCATGAGAGAAGACCACAAAGGGATATGCGGGAATCACTCGGGCACCGATTCTTTGGTGATGAACTTGGTACGGGCAGGATATTACTGACCTCGCATGGAACAAGACGCCAAAGACTTCGTACAAAAATGTGATAAGTGCCAACACTACGCATCACTAGTACACCAACCGGCAAAACCCTTACATTCGGTTTTATCTCCATGGTTGTTCATGAAATGGGGAATGGACATTGTCGGACTGCTGCCACTGGCTACCGGAAAGGTAAGGTATCTTTTAATTCTGACTGACTATTTTTCTAAATGGATGGAAGAAGGTCTTTATTAGAATATCGGAGAATGCAAAGTGGCCGATTTCCCGTGGGAAAATATAATTTATAGGTTCGGAATACCAAAAGAGATAGCATATGACAATGGGCCATAGTTTATCGGTGCAAAAGTTACAAAGTTCCTCGAAGATAAAGAGGATCACATATTCTTCTTATCATCCGAGCGCAAACGGTCAAGCGAAGTCAACAAACAAAGTAATTATTCAAAACATCAAGAAAAGGTTGGAAGCAGCAAAAGGCAAATGGTCCGAAGAATTGCCCAGAGTTCTATGGGCCTACCGAACAATGGCCAAATCGAGTACAGGGAAAACTCCTTTTTCCTTTGTCTACGGTGTTGAAGCCCTAATTCCGGTGGAAGTGGGTGAACCCACTTTGAGATATTTTGGGGCAGATGAATAATAGAACAACGAAGCAATGTTAATCAACTTGGAACCGCTCAAGGAACGTAGGGACTTGGTGCATGTAAGAATGGCAGCTTAAAAATAGAGAATGGAGCAATATTATAATCGAAGAGCCAACTTCCATTATTTCAAAGTAGGAGACTTGGTAATGAGGAAAGTAACCCAAAATACCTGAGAGCTCAACGCGGGGAAGCTAGGTCCAACATGGGAAGGTCCTTACCGGATTTCAGCTATCACTAGAAAAAGTTCATACGAGTTAGAGAACCAGAATGGAGACAAGTTACCTAACAACTGGAACGTGGCACACCTCAAAAGATATTATTGCCGATGAACATTATTTAAACGGAAAGTATGTGCTGCACTCTTTTTCCCTTCGTTCAATTTTTGTCCCAATTGGGTTTTTCTGGCAAGATTTTTAATGAGGCAGCGATACAAAGCATACCACGAAGACAGTAGCAATAAGAACTTTGATAGAATGCCAAACCATAAAGCTTCCATTCGGGGACGGTTAGATAATCTTTGGTTCGATAGCAAATTCCCACTGGGAAGCTAAGTTTTCTACCGAACAGAGGTTACCCGATCATTCACGAGCCCAAACCACTAGAGGATTGTTAGTGTAACAACCCGGCTAGTCGTTCTGAGAGTTTAGCTCCGTTTCCCCTATTTCTATCCTATTATGTGTTTTTCAGATCTATCATGTTGTGTGGTTGTCCCGGGTTCGGAGCGGTTATGTTGAGAAATGAGACACTTAGTCTCTTAAGTTGGGTGAATAGTTGGAAAAGCCAACTAGAAGTTGACTTATAGGTAAATAATCTTGGAATGTGGTTTTGATGGGTCGAATAGCTTTGTTAGATGATTTGGGACTTAGGATTATGTTCGGAATACTTTTCGGAGGTCCGGAGTATAATTAGGCTTGAATTGGTGAAACAAAATCTTTTGGCGATTTCTGGTCGGCAGTGGAAAATTAGCGATCGAGGTCGGAATGGAATTCCGGAAGTTGGAACAGGTCTGTATTGTCATTTGGGATGTGTGTGCAAAATTTCAGGTCATTCGGAGGTGATTTGATAGGTTTCGACATTGTTTGTGGAATTTAGAAGTTTCTAAGTTCTTAGGCTTGAATCTGAGGTAGATTTGGTGTTTCGGTGTTGTTTTAAGTGGTTTTAAGGCTAAAATAAGTTTGAATGAGGTTATGGAATGTGTTGGCACGTTTGGTTGAGGTCCCGAGGGCCTCGGGTGTGTTTCGGGTGGTTAACGGACCAATTCTTGGTTTTGAAAGTTGGCAGATTTTTGTTGGTGTTCTGCTCTGGTGTTCTTATATGTGATCGCGTGGGTAAGTTCGTGATCGCGTAGGCTTAGCTGGGAGCGGCAGTGAGTTGTTCTATGCGATCGCGTAGGGCGGGCTACGATCGCATGAGAGAATGGCCTATGTGCTTCACGAGCGCGTTGTGAGGTTCGCGTTCGCGTAGAAGTTAGGGGACGAGTGAAGGCTGAGGCACTTGTGCTATGAGAATGCATGAAGGAGTATGAGATCACGTGGGGATGTGCTGCATTGAATCATAATTGCGTGTGATAGTTGGAGATCGCGTAAGGTTAATTAGGGGTTGTGTCATTTGTGCTTCGTGATCGCGTGGGAATTGATGCGATCGCACTGAAGAAAAGATTTGGGCAGAATGTTTAAGTTCAAAAATGAGGGTTTTAGCTCATAACACCAAAATTCATTAGAGAACTCGGGAGAAGGAGAATTTGGAGGGAATTTTCAGTAGAGTGATTGGGGTAACCATTCTTCACTCAAATTTGGTTTACTTCCCTGATTATGTCTTGAATTTTATCATTTAGTTTGGGAATTTGGGGTGAAAATTGGTAGAAATTGGAAGAAAATTTTGAGAAATTCTATTGGGGATTTGGGGGTCCATTTGGGGTCCGATTTTGATATTTTTGGTATGTATAGACTCGTGAGTGAATAAGGATTCCAGTTTTAGGAATTTTATAGAATTTCCGAGACGTGGGCTCAGGGGCTGGGTTTGACCGAATTCGGGATTTGTGATGTGGGCTTCACTCATTTGGCATCTATTAATGATATAATACAGATGTTGGTTAGATTCGGGGTGATTTGTGGCCGAGTCGAGCGGCAAGGGCATTGTGGAGTAGAGTTTTGGCTTGATTGAGGTAAGTAACGCTTCAATACTTGGTTCTGAAGGTTCCAAACCTCGAACTACGTGTTATGTGATTAGAATTGGGTGACGCACATGCCAAGTGACGGGCATGCGGGCGTGCACCAAGAGACTTGTGACATTCTATGGCACCGTTTAGTAGTTCTTTCTTGTTGATATTTGTGATTCTATCAATGTGATTAAAGTAAACATGTTGGAAATCATGCTAGATACTATGTTAAGGCTTAACGCCGTTCATGTTGAGACCCGAGCGGTCATCTTAATGCGAACCATGCTAGAAATCATGCAAGACATTATGTTAAGGCTTCACGCCGATATTACTGAGACCCAAGTGGTCATTTATTGTCGTCATCTCATGTGTTCCATTGATATTATATACTCAGTCCTCTCATTGCATATCATATCATGTCTCAGTCTCGGTAATTGTTGTTTTACGCGTTATATCACTAATTTCGGCTAGTTCATGCATTGTGAGCCTATGTGAGCGAGACTGGAGAGTGATGACTGAGTGAGGTCGAGAGCCTGATATTGAGTGATAGTGGTGGGATCGGGCTGCACGCCGCAGCATGTTATATTGGTTATGCCTGGATCTAGCTTATGATAGCGCTTGGCTGTAGAAGCCCCTCCGGGGTCTGTAACAAACCCCAAGTGAGCGCAGTGGTATTTGAGGGATGGATATTCCTTGGACATGGATTTTGTCCAAAGTGTTTATGTTCGAAGATGGATTTTCTCCATGAGGCTGGATTGGCCTATTTTTTTCCCGGTACTGAGCGATTGATGTCAGTGATGTGTATACGTATTCTGGGATGGATCTTCCTTGGATTGTCGAGCCATATACACTACCGAGGGGTTATGAGATGTATCATTATCTGGAGATGGACCTTCTCCATAGGGCTGGATCGGCCTTCCTCAATACTAAGTGACTTCTGTCTGATGTGTGTATATATTCTGGGATGGATCTTCCCTGGGCCATGCGATCTATATACAGTACTGAGTGGACGCGTATATGAGAGTGGGAGAACATTGTGCATTTTATACAGTTGACACATTGGCATGTACTAGAAATTGTGTTACAAATATTCTCAACTGTCGAAGTTGCATTTATCATATTACTTGAATTGCCTTTATTATACTGCAAGCATGTCTAAGTTGTTGCTTAAAAGATTCTGTTGTGAACGCGGAGGTTTGGTCCGTCACTACCTCTCAGCCTACAGTTTGGGTTTGTTACTTACTGAGTTGGTGTAATCACTTTACCCCCTGCACCTTGTGTGCAGATTCAGGTACATTGGGACCCGATAACGGTTGATGATCTGCTGATATAGTTTTATTTGGAGTCTTCGAGGTAGCAACTGGCGATCGCCACCTTGTTTTCTCCTTCTTTATCTTCCTGCCATACTTTATTATTCCAGACAGTGTTGTCCATTTTGTATTTCGACATTTGTAGTAGTAATAGCTCATGATTCGGTGACACCAGTGCTGGGATTTATTTTATTTGTGTTTTAATGATTTTCAACTTTTAAATGTTTTATAAATGAGACTTTTGCTGCAAATATAGTGATCTTTCTGAAAGAAACTTTAAATTAAATAAAGTGTGTGGCTTGCCTGATTTCACGATAGGCGCCATCATGACTGCGCATTTTGGGGTTATATAGGTTTCATCAGTCATGAGCAGGTTTAGTAGAGTCTTGCGGATCGGTACAAAGACGTATATACTTATCTTCGAGAGGCTTTAGAACCCTTAGGAAAAATCACACATTCTCGAATCTGGTCGTGCGAATCTGTTGATTCTAGAAACTAAACATCTATTGTTTCATTCTCTCACAGATGGTGAGGACACGCGCTACCGATCAGGGTGACCAGACAATAGTTGGGCCCATAAGAGGCCGAGGTCGTGCTAGAGGGAGAGGTGCTGCCCGCGCAGCAGCCAGGGCAGTACTTGTGGACCCTCCAGTTATTCCAGATCAGGTCCCAATCGCCGATGTACTAGTGGGACCGACCCATGCACCGGTCGTGCCTATTGTCATTCCGGGTCTCCAGGAGACCTTGGCCCAAATTCTAACAGTGTGCACCAGTCTTGCACAGGAGGTCGTTGTGTCTACTTCAGCAGCTACTTCCCAGGCTGGGGGAGGCACTCATATTCCCGCCGCCCGTACACCTGAGCAGGTTATTCAGGGACTTCAGACACTGGGGGAAGCTCCAGCCCAGTCGGTTGCACCTGTTTAGGATTTCGTGATTCCCGTCATGCCAGATGATGAGCAGTGCAGGTTGGAGAGGTTTTTGTAGACTTCAGCCTCCGTCTTTCAGTGGTGCTGAGGGCGAGGATGCCCAGGGTTTCTTAGACAAGTGTTAGAGGATTCTTCGTACAACAAGGATCTTGGACACCAGTGGGGTTTCGTCTACTACTTTCCAGTTTTCAGGAGCTGCCTTTACTTGGTAGGAGGCTTATGAGAGGCGTAGGCCTGTTGGTGCAGTGCCCATTACCTGGTAGCAATTTTCTACTCTCTTCCTAGAGAAGTATGTACCACAGTCCCGCAGAGAGGAGCTGCGTAGGCAGTTTGAGTAGTTGCGTCAGGGTGATATGATTGTGGCGCAGTATGAGATGAGGTTTTCAGAGCTTGCTTGTCATGCGATTTGGTTTCTCCCTACAGACAGAGATAGGATCAAAAGGTTCGTGGATGGCCTCCCATATCAGCTTCGCATTCTTATGACTAGAGAGAGAGAGTATCAGGTGCTACTTTTGAGCAGGTTGTTGATATTGACCAAGAGATTGAGTCAGTCCGTCGCCAGGAGCAGCATGAGAGAGAGGCCAAGAGGCCTTGAGGATATGGTAGTTTTGGTGGTGTTCCTTAAGGAGGACAGTTTCAGCACGGTAGAGGTCGTCCATTCAGGCAAGCTCATCCAGGTCACTCAGGTTATCGTGGTGGATCAGCTGGTCGTGATCCTCACAGTTCGCATCACATACACCCATCATTCAGTGCTCTACCAACTCAGAGTTCATCTTGTGCACCATTGGTTCAGGGTTCATCTATGCCTGGTTCTTCTAGTGGTTATCCTGGTGTTAGGGGTTCCCTTCAGTCCCCAGTGCCATTCTCATAGAGGGGTTGCTTCGAGTGTGGAGATGTGGGTCATATCAAGAGGTTTTGTCCCCATCTTACGAGGGGTACTTATCAGCAGATGAGCCAGCCCGCGGCTTCAGTCCCAGTTACTGCACCACCCGCCCAGAAAGCTCGGATGAGGTCAGACAGCTAGGGGTCGCCCTAGAGGGGGAGGTCGATCCGGTGGTGATCAAGCCTGATTTTATGCACTTTCAGCCATACCAGATGCTATGGCATTAGATGCCGTGATCCCAGGTGTTGTTTCAGTCTGTCACGGGATGCTTCAGTTTTATTTTTCTGGTTCTTCGTATTCATATGTTCATCATATTTTTTTGCGCATTCTCTTGGTATGCCCCGTGAGTCTTTAGTTACGTTTGTTCATGTGTTCGCCTTGGAGGCGATACTGTTGTAATGGACCGCGTGTGTTCCAGTCATGTGTGGTGTCTATTGTGGGTCTAGAGAGCTGGGTGGATATGTTACTGCTCAGTATGGTCGACTTCGATGTGGTTTAAAAGGGGAATTCTGAATTCTTAGGTAGCACGGAAGATCTCTGATTATTAGATAGATGATGTTACTTTTAGGTATGGCTCGATGAAGGTGTAAGTTTCTGAAGATGCACTGTGTCGTGATTTACGGATACTTCATTGGTATGGCGGCAGTCTCCTTGTTGTTCGGCTACGAGTATTCAATTTGTCCTTGTAACACATACAGGTTGTAGGGGTATTCCTTGTGGCGTGATCGCGTATTAGAGGAGTATTAGGCATTCAGGCGACATAGTTGAGATCAGATATGTGATTTGTGTGCTTTGAAGGTTTGGGAACTGGAATCTCGGATGAGTAGACGATTTCATAGTGGAGGGTTGTAGATACATAGCTAAGGTTAGTTGGATGATAGTGTGTGTTGTTGAGATTCAGTCATTTTGAACCTTCGGAGGGTCATTTGTCGTTTAGGTATGACCGAATTGATTTGGGGTTCATTAGTAGGGATATGTGTTTTTCACCGAGTCGAATTGATTGGCTCCGTAGTTCTATTGTGAGGGGTGTCAGTTAGTGGTTATTGGGCTTATTTGTGCTCTAGGATGATCTAGGCATTACCCGTCCCTGCTTCGAGGAGCGGCGGTTCATTGGTTTTTAGGCACGCATGGTGCAGTTCTTTTGTGGTCTTATAGCGGAGTTTGAGTAAGGTAAAGTAGATGGGTATCGTAGGATTTGGACGTATTGGTTAGCGTCCGATTTCTCGTGGTTATGGTAATGCACTTTCAGTACTTGATATCGGGTTTCGCGTGGTTTTTGATTTTGAGCAAGACGGAGCGAGGGATATGATAGGGACCAGCATTCGGATGGGGTTCACGTATTGCAGCGGAGCATGTTAATATGACCCTTGTGTGTTAGATTCATGTGCTTTGGGTATGCAGTGTGTGGGGAGTTCCTAGCTTGCGTTGGGGGGTGATATCCGTTGATCTTGTGGGGCGGTTTCCTTGTTGATGTCATTTATCATGTTTTAGTCCATTCGGGATGTTGCCTATTTAAGCATAGGCTGCATGGACTATGGCTTTAAGCTGTATTGATACGTCATGTCACTAGAGCGTTTGTGGTAGATGAGATGAGGTCGTCGGACCTAGAATGGGTGCTATCGGATCTGGTTGCGGCATATACGGAAGGATATTGATGCTAATCGGTTTAGAAATTTTGCTATATCTCCCGTCGAAGAGGGGGAGTTCCATCACTTGATGATCCGATGAATGGTTATGGAGTTCTGTGTTTTTCTTCTTCATTGTTAGTATTGGAAGGTGTTAGAACGGGTCTCTATGTGATAACAGGTTATTACTGGCATTTGGGTGGCTTGGGCATCTGCTGTGATTTGAACTTATCATTATGAGTGTTCGAGATAGGTGAGATATCATTGTTTAACCAAAGAGTTATATCCTTTGACTAAAGCTCTTTCTAGGATGAAAACGGGTTACTGATAATCAAGGAAATAGAGTAAAATGAATAATAAACAATATTGCAGAAATATAGAAAAGCGAAGTCAATTGTATTCGAGAATCAGATGCCTTTACAAGATGTATTCCCCTTCCTTATATAGGAGATTCCTTAATATAAAATATAACTCTTGCTATGGTTGCTCATTAATGACTAATTATGACATTAATGAGTCATTACAAAGGACAACGGTAATTGGGGTACGGCTACATAACGTTCGAGTAATCAATTGTGGGTTCTTGAATCTGCCCGTAGCTTTGTCTAGATTCATTCTGACCGTGCCTCTTCCCTATTTTGATCAGGTTGAGTTTCCCATGGCTGATAAGCTCGAGGGTTTATTGAATTGTGCCTCTTTGTTCCGTACCTCATCAAAGAATCACATCCAGCTGTCGCGTTCTCCTATGTCCACGTGACTGGCTGAGTTATCAAAAGTTGGCTTACGTGTGAAACTCTTTTTTACCAATGCAGATATTCCCCCCACTTACCATATATTTATCGATTAATATTTGGTAAGTGGATATTCATTTATGGCGGGATTATTTTGCCCCCGCTTTTCCTCGAAACATTGTATCCTTCTCTGCACCATAGGCGTCGTTTATGACTTCCATTTAATGCTCATACCACGTGTCCTTTTCGGATTGGTTCTGCATTTACTCAGCACCTTTTAGGGCTTTTTGCGGCTGTGTCAGTCCCAAAGTGACAGCTTCAATTATGACTTTTCATCATTATTTTTCTTGTTTTCCATGTTTGACGGTTGTCCTCAAGTATAAATACCTTTCTTCTTTTCTTTGCTTCCACGAAACACTTTCTAACTTTGTCTTTTGTAAAGAACTTTCTTCTTGCCTTTGTAAACATGTCTTCTTCAAAACAACCTCAGGGAGTTATAGATATTGAAAATTTAACGCCATCTTCTGCTCCGACTAGGAGTCGGAGGGGTGGTAGACTTAGAAGTTTAGGATCCACTCCTTCGAGGGGCTCCTCTTCTTCTCAGATAGTTCCTTATCCTTCCACTAGATCTCTAGTTTCTCTGAGGTTTAGGGTTTCTCGGTCTTTGTCTAGAGGTAGAGGTGAACGCCTTCGTGAACCTGGAGTTGATGAAATTGTCCCTGCTGATCTTGTTTTTGCTAGAGATAGCCAAGTTCTTGTAGACCAATCTTCTTCCCTTGAGAGTGTCGAAAGGTATCCAACTCTTGTAACTGAGGGTCAGATTTCCCTTGTTCGTAGGGAGTGCTTTTAGAGGCCTGATTTCCCTATCTATATTCCGAATAGTAATCAAAGAATAACATCTTACAATACGGGATATTATTTTGCTTATACGTACCCTTTTACTCTAGGGTTTACACCCCTCATTGACCCAGTCATAGTTTAATTCTGCCGTTTTTTCAATATCTGCTTAGGACAAGTTAGTCTGCTTGTGTGGTGAGTTGTCGCATGTCTTAGGAGTTTGGCTTCTTTAGCCTCGGTTCCTTTTACTTTCAACCATCTTATTCATCTGTATTCTCCTACCTTATTTCGTGAAGGGGGTTTTACTCTGACTGCTAGAAGCAAAAGAGTGTTGGTAACCCCTAGAGATGATAAGGATAGGGTTGGTACATCCGGTATGTTGTTGTACCCACTGTTGGTTTAGTGGGTGAAGAAAATCTTCCCTTCCTTGAGAAGTGGAATCGCGCACTTGAGTATGCTTTAGCTCACATTTATTTACTTTTCCTCGTTTTGACTTGAGATATTTTATTAACACCGTATTTGTTTCTTCTTCTCTCAGTAATCATGGATATTGTTGAGAATGTCTCCGGTATCCGTGATTGGGTAGAAAAATTGTTGTCTGTTTCTCCTTTAGAAGAGAGATCTTGGAAGTACCTCGCTGGGAGGTATGGTTGGCATGTAAAGACCCACGGTAAGTGAAGCTCTTGTTCTTTCTTCTTTCCTTACTCGAGTCTCTTCTTTCTTTGTCGTTTAACTTTTTCCCTTTTAATAGGGTTCTCTGCTCGTGGGGTGTCTGCTTCATCTATCCCGAAGATGTCTTTGGCTCAGGCCCAAGAAATTATTGTTGGTTCATCTTCCTCGAAGAGGAAGATTGGTGAGTCTCGTTCCGTAGAAGAAGAAGAAGAAGGTGCTTTAGTACACAGGCCACGAAGAAGGCGGGTGGTTTCAGATGATGAGCTTACACCCTTGACCTTGCCTTCCATGTCTATGGTTGAGCCCCTTACCCTTGAAGATGTTTCACATTCCCCCATTCATAATTTCGTGGATTGCATGCTTCATGAAGGTGTTGACCTTGCTCCTGACGATGTCCCTTTGGCTGTTGTCTTTCCTACTTCTTTAAGAGAAGCTGTCTCATCTGCTCTTTTGGCTATTACAGCTTCAGCTGTTGCTTTGCCCGTGGCTTCCTCAACTCTCCAACCCTCCGTGCCTGTTGCTGTTTCATCTCTGCCTGCGTCCATACCTTCCGCTAGGGAAGTAGGGTCTTCCAGCAGAGAGATGCGACAGGTGGTAATAGAGGTTCCAGCTGAGGGGAATCTTTTCAAGAAAATGGGTGAGCCCGAAGTGTGGCTCAAGCCTTTGATAGGTCCCTCTAAGAAAGCCAAGCTAGCCATCCACGGTGCTCTTACATGGGCCAATTAGGTCGTGCATACTTATTTGAAGGTATGATGCAGGTTATCCTCTTTCATTTCGTATATGAAATTTACCATATCTGACTGGTTTATTTCTTGTAGATTAATCTTATAGGCATGGAGCTCATGAAGAGGATCTCAAACAAGGACCAGGAGACAAAAGAGTTGCAGGCCGATGCTGATAATTGGAAAGCACAGTATCATAGCCTAAGGATTGACATGGATGCCTTAGAAGAGGAAATGAGTACCTTGAAGCGGCATATGAGGCTCATGGCAGTAGAATTGGCAGTAGAGAAGGCTTCTTCCAGTCAGGCTGATAAAGACAAGAGTGTTCTGGAGTCCTCGTTTGCTGAGCAGATGTCCCGCGCCTCAGAGGAGATTAGAGACTTGAAAAACTTGTTGGGGCAGAAGGAGGAATACTCAGGCGAGCTCGTACAATCACTCACTCGTACTCAAGAGGACCTTCGTAAGGCTTTAGATAAAGCACAAACTCTAGAGGAGTCGATTGTACTGTTAAGGGCCGCCCACGAGGCTGCGAAAATGGAGAAGGACGGATTGAGAGCTGAGCTTCAAGTATGGGCAAGGGATTATGAAGATGTTGAAGAGGTGGCTGTTATCGATGTGAGTTGGGCGTACATGAATTCTCGCCTTGACACATTGACGGAAATGAGTCAAGAGGGTTTCGACCTTAGTGTTGAAATAGCTAAAACTAAGGAAGCCATGGAGAAGGCTCAACA